>WJEZ01001238.1:0-18774 GCA_009869925.1 Thalassaphorura encarpata | reverse complement strand
GTACAATTTCATCGAATCAACATTCACATCTTCTGATTTTTCATTACATTACTACTACATTTACACGGGGTAAGACAAAGACCACCTACCTCGACAAGTAAGCCCAGTTGTAAGTAATACCCGGGTAATTTCCTGTCTTGCCTACCTTTGACCTTCAAGAAAAAGAAAAAGAAAAATGGACTCGGTTGTGGACATAGTCGTCCGTGCAGCTACAACTCCAATGCCCCTGACAGAATGGAAAGATGAAGTTTTGTGGATTTTAATTGTTGGATTTGTCGTTGCATTTTTCTTGGCTTTTGGAGTTGGTGCAAATGATGTCGCAAATCAATTTGGGACTTCTGTTGGGGCAAAAGTCATTTCGTTAAGAAATGCTTGTATTTTGGCTACAATATTTGAGCTGATGGGGGCGATATTGATAGGTAAGTCCAAAAATATACAATTTTGGCATACGGGACAAACAGAGACTACGAAATTTTTACGCCTATGCAGGGTCAAGGGTCTCGGACACGATACGAAAAAAAATTGTAGACGTGAGCGTTTATGATGATAACCCAAAGGATTACATGTTGGGAAATTTGGCTGCTTTGGGTAAAAATACAAATTAATTTGGCATTTTTTTAACAGATATTTTGAAATCATAAAATATTCTTAGGTGGTAGTGCTACTTGGCTTCTCGTAGCTACTTTTTTCAACATGCCAATTTCTGGAACACACAGCATTGTCGGATCAGTTCTTGGATTTTCAGTCGTGGCCAAAGGATTCGATGGGATTAGCTGGTGGGAATTAGGAAAAATCGGTAAGAGACAAGCAAGTGACTAAAGGTCAGAGGTCAATTTTTGAGCATTTTTTTTAAACTTTTGACTTTTTATTAGTTCTTTCCTGGTTCGTTTCACCCTTGCTCTCTGGGTGCATCTCTGGACTGATTTTCTATGGAATTAATCGATTCATCCTTCAACAATCAAATCCAATTAAACGTGGGTTATTTTCTCTTCCTATTTTTTACGGAATCACAGTTCTCATCAATATTGCATCAATTCTTCTTGATGGTCCTGATTGTAAGTCAAAATTTCTGAAGAAATCGTTTTTAAATTAATTAATTTCTAATGTTAAATTAATTTGCTTCGCTATAGTCCTTCAAATCAAAACGGATCTACCAGATTGGACTGAACCAGCATTTGGCTTCATCATTTCAGCTGCAGTTGCAATTGCAGTCACAATCGTAGTCTGGATTTTCATGGTCCCAAGACTCAAGAAGCAAATTGATGGTAAGGGTTAAATTATTCTGAAGAAAATTCTACCATATCATGCATGACTAACTTTTTTTTTAATTTACTACATTACATAGTCATATTAGCAAGTGATGATACTCCTCCAGGGGAAATTGAGAAAAAAAGCAGTATTTTTATAATTGGGACTCCAGGTTTGAGATTAAATTAATAATTTTGGGGTTTTTTGTCTCGTTGATGTTTTTGTTAGCCTTCGTTTTGCTAAGTTGCGTCTAATTAATATTGTATTGTGCGTATTTTGTCAAGGGTCATTATATAATTTGATTAATTTCGAAACTAATGGACAATCATATCCAATTTTTCAGATACGGCCGAAGTCCAAGCACCTATCAATGGAGAAAAAGAACTTGAGAGTCAAATGGTCACAAATACATTTGGATTTATCCCAGAATTAAATCATAATTATGAAAAGGAACAGGAACACCTTAGAGTTGAAANAAAGAACTTGAGAGTCAAATGGTCACAAATACATTTGGATTTATCCCAGAATTAAATCATAATTATGAAAAGGAACAGGAACACCTTAGAGTTGAAACCCCTCAAATCCGGGCAAACAATAGTGGAATCCCACTAGTCAAAGACGTCGAACTAGGTCAAAGTTCACCAAGTTCTATCACAACAGAAACTACAGACGAGGATGGAATTACTTTTCCTGGTGCTGCCGGCAAAAATCGTTTAGATGATGATCAACCAGCAGTTGGAAAATTATTTTCATTTTTACAAATCCTAACGGCAGCTTTTGGTTCCTTTGCCCATGGAGGAAATGATGTGAGCAATGCGATTGGACCTTTGATTGCACTTTATTTAGTTTTTCAAGATGCCGTCGCTGATACTTCAAGCGATACTCCAATTTGGTTGTTAATTTATGGAGGAGTTGGAATCTCCGTTGGACTTTGGGTCTGGGGAAGAAGAGTCATTAAAACTATGGGAGAGGATTTGACTAAAATTACACCATCAAGGTAAATTCTTGTGAAATCTCATTTTTATATAATTTTTAAATTTTTTTGTATTTTTTTCCCCAGTGGATTTACTATTGAAATTGGCTCTGCGTTTACGGTTCTCCTTGCATCTAAAATTGGAGTTCCCGTAAGCACAACGCATTGTAAAGTTGGTTCCGTCGTCATTGTTGGTTGGATTCGAACAAGGGGTGGTGTAGACTGGTCACTTTTTAGGTAAGGTCAAAGGTCAAAATTCAAATTTAAGGGTGTAACATTTATTTTATTTTTTTATATTCTACAGAAACATAGTTTTTGCATGGGTGATCACACTCCCGATTTCTGGAGGTCTCTCTGCCCTATTCATGTGGATTTTACAGACTGCTGTGAATTAATTAAAAATCAGAGGGAGAGGCAGGTACTCGCCTCGTGTAAACTAATTTCGTAGCGTTGTAGGATTTAGGAGTCAATTCCTTGGTTCGTTGCCTGACCTAGTATCCTCTGCTCTGCTCTGCATGTCATTATCATTGTATTAATTTTTATACTAACATCCGCACATTACGTATCTTACCTATAATTATTATTATAATATAAAGAAAAAGAAGATGTAATGTAAATCTAAGGCTGATTTTATAATATAATACAAAATACAATTATTTTATTCGCAAAATAAAATTCCAAGAATAGAAGAAGACATTGATCATTTCGGTTTATTTATGATGTCAGGTCATAGATCAAAGGTTTCACTTGCAGTGGACTGGTGCACTTTACTAAATTAAATTGTGTTTGCATCATGAACAATTAATAGTGAATACGATGTGCGTTGTTTTTTTTTAAACAAGGCTATTCCAATGCAAAGAAATCCTAAATACGTAACATCAGCCTTAATTAGAACATCAGAGCCAACATTTCACCACATATTTTTGCTTTCACAATTTTATAATGAATATGCATTTAGTCCCAACTATTATGAACTCTTATTCATTTTTTTTTTCGTTATTGCTTGGACACATCATGGGTCAATTTTGCTGCTCGAAGTTGAAGCAGAATGATTGCGTAAGTTAATACAACGCTTGATGCCTAAGAAGTAAAATGTTTTATGTAATTAAGGCGATGGCGATAATAAACATTTTTATAAATATTACCGTTCCCAAAAATTTGTAAGTGATCGTAAAGAATCTTCCACCCTTGATCCCAAGATTACATTGTTCCACTTCAAGAAAATACTCTTTTAAATATTCCAAGAATTCTTGATTCGTTTTTGATTGGATGGATGATCGTAGCAGCCATGATTTGTAATAACTCGCCTAAGCATGCAATATTATTATGAATGAGTAAATGATCACGTTAATTAAAACGAATGATTTTTCTAACCTGATAATGAGCCTCAGCCGGACAAGCCATAACTAAAAATAGACCTGTTGTATATACAACAGTTGAAAATCTCATTTCCCAAGCATCAGTATCCATTGCTTGAATTATGTTTTGAGCACAAAACGTAGCGCTAAAAAGAAATAGGGCGACTGCTATAGGGCCAATGAAATTGCTCAGTTTTTCCAGTTTCTCCTTTGTTTTCATGTAAGCGTCCATGACCTAAGGCAGAGCAAGAATAAAATTTCAGAAATTTATTCCGAAAACACTAGAGGATAATTACCGATTGTCGATTTTCTCCACCTTCAGAATTTGCGATAACCAGTTTGAACTGTTTTGATATTTTGTAGCTCAAATACCCCGTCATGATTGCGACGAATGTTATGAAATCTTGAAAAATCCATACGTATAGCCGCAAAAGCAATGCTAATGCTATGCCCAGTGTAGAAACCATATCATTGGATGCAGAATTTTTGCTAAAATAATACTCAAACTTAATCAGCTCAACTAAATCTTGATATCCGACGTCTGCTTGATGAACATTGAACATCACAAAGGTGAAACACAGAACACTATACACGAGTAAAACTCCACATTCGATAGTGACCTTGACCTTTGGTGGTTTCGACTGGAAATTTAAAAGTTAATTTTAATATAGGATAGGTAAAGGCATATTTTTATGTCAACCTTTGTTGAGATATCGTTGGATTTGCAAATAGCCAAAAGTGTGTTGCTGAACCAAATCGTGTAGACGGTGATAAAACAAAGTGCAGCAGAAATGATCTTAGTCAGTACTAATATAAATATTTCTGGATTATGACGAATTTTATCAACAAATTCTATATGAATTTCAAAGAACCAATTGATGCAGAGGAGCATCTGGCAAATGCAGCAGAGGATCTAATTGTACAGAAATTTTTTATAATATTTACGTAGTATGCATATGCATATAATAACTATAAATTTATATTTTACCTTTTGAAATCTATTTGATTGAATTTTGTAAGAATTTTCATTCCAAACCATTTTGACTGGGATAATCAGAAGGTAAAAGGAGAAATTAATCCAAGGTTGAAAATACGACGTTAAGTCTGCATTGTCCGAGTAGTGGTCAACACACGTTGGGATAACATGAATTTTCGGTAATTTTAATCTTGAACCTCTAAATCTAAAATAGAATTTTGATATTTGAAGCTGTGGTGTAATTTTTGTGTTATTTTGCATTTCTCTAATTTTAATGCTGATGGTCACAGGGAAAGTTAAGTTTATCTGACGAATTTATCCCATAAAACCCGATATTGAAATTGTTTTTATGGCCTTGGGTGTCCAGGTGCATGTCTACAGTTGCAAGTAGCCGTCTTTACTTTTTGACGGTGACTCACATGTATATAAGTGTATATTGGCATGCAACTTCTACTTTTAACATTTTTCCGTCACAAAATTAAAAAAAAAAAAATTAGCAATATCTAAAAAAAGTACGAGCTTTTTGATATGGAAAATATTTATGCACATCCAATATGGATGAAGTCTGCGGACTTTTGATGTAAAATACAGTGAATAGAATATCGGACCAGTCATATATGCAATACCGCTTTAGCTTCATTAATTTAATATAAAACTTAAGTGGGATTACTACATTAAGAATTCACATGTCTTGACGGTTAGGTTAATTACAATTTAAATGCTCCTGTCTGAGTTTATTAAATGCAAGCCTAAAAATACCCACTCATACATGGTAAACTCCCGAGGGAAGTCATAAGGCTATATCTACAGAAAATAAAAAAATTAATTTTTATATGGCTTAATTAAATGTAGGCTAGGTGAGTGTAGCATTATACTTTTACTGTTTCCCACAAATATGGAAGTGAGGATTTAAAAATTGCGGCATATGAAGCCAGGAATATGAAAATCATTCTTAACTTTAAGTTTCATGGCTTATGCTTTCGGTTTTAATGTGTTTTGTTATTAAATATGTTTGGAAGCAGTGCATTAACTTGAAAGTTTGCTAAAAGGGTGCACATGCTACTTCCCTGGATCTGGGAAAGCCAGCTAAGAACCAATGGCCATATTTACGCAGAATTTACTTACTGAACTCAAAAAAGCAACTTTTTCTTCATTTTTGTAAAAAAAAATTATAAAGGATGAGCATTTAATCACATCTATTATAAAATTTTATCCATTTCGATCTTTATTGCTTGGATACATCAAGGGTTAATTTTGCTCCTCGAAGTTGAAGCAGAATGATTGCGTAAGTTAATACTACGCTTGATGCCTAAATAGTAAAGTGTTTTGCGTAACTATTAATCAAGGAGATCGCAAGAATGATAATTTTTTAAAGAATTACCGTTCCCAAAAATTTGTAAGTGATCGTAGAGAATCTTCCTCCTTTGATGCCAAGATTACATTGTTCTACTTCAAGAAAATATTCCTTCAAGTATTCCAAGAATTCTTGCTTCGTTTTTGATCGGATGGATGATCGGAGCAGCCATGATTTAAAATAACTTGCCTAAAAATACGGAATTATTATGCGTTAATAAGTACAAATAAGGTCATGATACGTCGACTCAGAATTTCTTTAACCTGATAATGAGCCTCAGCCGGATATGCCACAACTAAGAAAAGTCCTGTTGTGTATATAACAGTCAAAAATCTCATCTCCCAAGCGTCAGTATCCATCGCTTGGATAATATTTTGAGCACAAAACGTAGCACTAAATAAAAATAGAGCTACTGAAATTGGGCCAATGAAATTGCTCAGTTTGTTGAGTTTTTTTTTTGTTTTCGCATAAACATCCATGACCTATACACAAGCATAGCATTAATAGTCTCCTACATTAATTTAAGAATTTCATTTGTGAGATGAACTGACCATTTGTCGATTTCCTCCTTTTGTGTCAGAATTTATAATCACCAGTTTGAACTGTTTTGATATTTTGTAACTCAAATATCCCGTCATGATTGCGCCAAATGCTATAAAATCTTGGAAAATCCATGCGTACAGCCGTAAGAGCAATGCTAATGCTATGCCCAGTGTAGAAACCATATCATTGGATGCAGAATTTTTGCTAAAATAATATTCAAACTTAATTTGTTCCATTAAATCCTGATATCCAAAATCTGCTTGACGCATGTTGAACATCACAGCGCTGAGACACAGAATGCTATAAAGGAGTGCAATCCCACATTCAATAGTGACCTTGACCTTTGGTGGTTTCGGCTGAAAATTTAAAGTTTAAACCACAAGCAAATATTTTTTTTTACATTTTATGTCAATCAACCTTCGTTCCGATATCGTTGGATTTGCAAATAGACAAAAGTGTGTCGCTGAACCAAATCGTGCAGACGGTGATAAAACAAAATGTAGCAGAAATGATTTTATTCAGTACTAATATAAATATTTCTGGATTATGACGAATTTTATCAACAAATTCTATATGGATTTCAAAGAACCCATTAATGCATAGGAGTAAATGGCAAATGCAGCAAAGGATCTAGTTATACAGAAATTTTTTTATATTACTTACGTATAACGTATGCATACCATAACTACAAATATATTTCACCTTTTGAAATCTATGTGATTGAATCTTGTAATAATTTCCATTCCAAACAATTTTGACTGGGATAATTAGAAGGTAATAAGAAAAATTGATCCAAGGTTGAAAATATGAGGTTAAGTCTACATTGTCTGGATAGGGTGGGATAATATTAATTTTTGGTACTTTTGGAGCTCTAAATCTAGAACAAAATTTAGATTCCTTTGAAATTTTGAGTTGTGGTGTAACCTTTGTATTATTTTGCATTCTGAGAACTCTCTTTCCTTTTAATGCTTACGATTAAAAGGACAATTTAGCTTGTCAGACAATTCTTTCTTGTAAAATTCGATATTGAAATTGTTTTTCTAGCCGTGGGTGTGCAGTACAGGTGCATGTCTACATGTGCAAGCATCTTTCTTTACTTTTTCATGGTAGCTGACATTATTAAAAATAATTGACAGTTCAGAATTCAGACACTTTTCCATTACAAGAGTAGCAATTGATGGTAATTGCATATTGGCATTACCTTATATTTCTTACATTTTTCCGTCACAGCTAGCTAAACAAGAAAATTAGTCGTATTTGAAAAAATCTCGATCTTAATTTTTACATAATTATAATTAACTCTAATGAAAGATGAGTCCTGAAGGCAAATGACAAAGACCTTATCTAACTCTTGTTAAAATTCGATGTAAAAAATTTGTTTGAGTGCAAGCGTAGATAATTTCACTATCAATTAATTGTTAGTAATTCATCATTCTGTTCAAGGGTGACCTTATGCTTAGCCCTAACCAAGAAATAATCTAATCAATGATTGACATTCTACATTTATAAGGTTAATTGGATTGGATAAAGTTTCTACTTCGGTTTTACTGTACAGTTGCCTTCGTTCCATTCAACTTCTAGTTAATTTTTATTTTTTTCGTGTTTCCTGTGCTATACACGCACAATCAACAATGAAATCTTACTCCATAATATTTTTAGTTGCAGCTGCAACTGTATTTCTTCAGTGGTAATTTTCAATTTTTTCTTTTTTGGGCAATTATAGCAGAAACTAATTAGATTTTCTCTTACAGCTCAGGAGGAAATGCCACAACTGTTCACCATATTCAACTACTACAAGATTCTCCGTCTGACCCTTGCTGTACAATTTTAAGTCAAGAAACTTTGTCAAGACTAAAAGAATTTGATGTTGATGAAGAAGAAGTCGTAAAAATCAAAACCAAGTCTGCCGTGCACATTCCACCAGATTTTAATTTAAAAATCAGCAAGAATCCCAAAATTATTGAAATCCTTGCTAAAACAGAACGAATAGTCGAAATACATTTGAAATCCATTTGTCCATGCATAAACGTTGCTCTACAACAGAGCCCTACAACCGCAGAAGATGTTGAAATACGAAAAATTGTTGACAATGGTGATCAAGAGAATCGAATTGACGTTGTCTTCATGGGAGATGGGTACACGCGGCTGCAGAACGTGAAAAATTCTTCGAAGACATGAGTCGTCTAACCCAAGATATGTTCAAAGGAACAACTTTTTCCTCATACCTTCCCTTGTTTAACATTTGGGCAATTTATGTTGAAAGTGTTGATTCTGGAATTGGCTACGATGGTGGTCCTTTGAACACTCCTTTCAAATTATATCGTGAACAAGGTCAACTTCGTGTGATTTGGCCAGGTGATCCTGCCAAGGCTAGAGAAATCTGTGCCCTTACCGGACGCTCTGGTTGTGATTATCCGAGTTTAATTGCAAATGATGATTTTTATGGAGGACTTGGTGGTGAATTTGTAGTTTCAACACGTAGCCCTCGTACTGGCTCAATCGTTCTTCGTCATGAAATGGGTCATAATTTCGCAGATGTTGGGGATGAATATGATAATTCATGGGCATATTTTGGAGCTAATAATGCTGCAACACTTTCCCAAGTTAGATGGACTCAATGGCTTACAAATGGAACAAAAGAAGAAAAGGTCAACTTTCGTCTGCTAGAATATCCTTGGTTTGACCTAAGCAAAGGAAATCAAACATTTACATTTTATTCAGACGGTCAATATTCTCGATGGTATCTTTTGGCTTCTGTGAGTGCAGCAGGGGAAGCCGATTCATTAGAATTTATTCTAGACGGCCAACCCTTGCCTTGGACTTCAACGGGATTTGATGACCGCGAATTTTATGATTGGTCAGGAACCTCAGGATTTTCAGTTAGGGAATCACACGCTCACAGTTTTATCCAAAACTGTCCCAACACATCCGGATATTCCAAGAATGATTTGTTCCGTCGTTCTTCATGAATATGGGAATGAGGATGAATATCATACGGCTAAAGATTATTATTCTGCATATCCAACTTGGGATGATTCAGCAGCTAGGGTTAAAACATATCGACCTACGAATGCCGGATGTTTGATGAGAAACATGACTCATTCTGAATTTTGTTCAGTATGCAAGGAATCAATGTGGCTTCAATTTTTAGAAAGAATTTCTCTGATCGATGCAGTAGACATAAGTCCTGTGGCAAATCCAAATGGAAAGGTCAATGTTACATTACATACATTGGAATTGGGTCAATTGCGTAAGCCAGGGAATGAAATCGTTGGAGTAAAATTAAATGTGAATTGGTTGCTGAATGGAGCTGAAGAAATCGGGCTAAAGGATCAATTTCAAATTGAGGCAAGTCCAGGTCGTTGGATTATCAATGTGGAACTCATTTCCCCAGAAGTTCGGTCGGATCCAGATAATCTTCTCAGGGAAAGTTATGATTTTATCATTTTTAATCAAAATTCAAATGCAGACAAGGTTTATTCAAGTGCTGCCGTTGGAGCATTGAATTTAGCCGTGGCAAGTTTCAACAATTAAATGAGAAAGTTCTTTGTGATTTTATCAATGTCAACTGAATGCAAAAATATTGTGTAATTCAATTATTAAAAATAAAATTGGAATTTAAATGACTTTACTTCATTTTTTGAACGTAAATTTTATCCCATTTCGTAAAATATAAAAATTTAGCAAAGCAAGAACTGAAGAACGGGATGTGCGAAAAAAATCTTATCCTGTTTTTCTTTACAGGTGAGAATTTTCCTCATGTCACATAGCCACAATTTTATAACAACAACATCACGTCTTGCTACACCTAATGTTCTCTGGTATCACAAAAGTGTAGATTTTCTTAGCAAAAAACACAAAAGCAAAGCTACGGTTCAGCAGTTGTGAGTTCCGTTGTCTATTCATTTATTTTCAACCACAGGACAAACTCTTGAAATTTCTCAGACATAACTTTTTATTCACCCTTGCCGGTATAGTGACATAACATCACAACATATTTTATAGCTTAAGAAATAACCCTTCTTGCAATGTTAAATTTTAATTTGTATCGAATTTAAGAATTTTTAAGAAAAATTATAATCTCCTGTGCAAAAAATGTTACAAATTGTTAACCCAATCACAAGACGATTTCTTGCATCCTTGTGTTTTTTGACAATCGTGTTTATAGCATGTAGAGCATTTTTTATACAAGCAGATGAGATTGAATTTGAACTGAATGCAGAATCAGTGTTTAGTGCAAAGGAACTGATTTTGGATCAAACTACACCAGCATTGTTAAATTTCATTAGACATAATCATCTTTTTCCACCTTCAACACAACCGTACAATTTATCTGACCCATTAGGTGATCCGTCAATTGCAAATGGGAAGCAATGGAAAACTGCTCAACGCTATTTGGGAAATAAAGTAAGAGAAAAAAATATGTCGAAACTCATTTCTTAACAGTATTTTTTTCTAATAAATTAGACGGGTGGATTTTTTATTGAATGTGGTGCAAATGATGGAGAATTTCTTTCAACGACTTTGGTTCTGGAAAGAGATTATGGATGGAATGGAATTTTGATTGAAGGTGATCCAAATATAATTCCAGAACTTTTCAATAAACATAGAAAAGCTTGGGTCTCCAATGTATGTATTTCTACACAGCCATATCCACAATTGGTAAGTTAAGCTAAGCACACTTGAAATTTCCATTAATTAATTACAATAATTATTTATGTATTAAACTCAGATTTCTATGAAAAGAATGCAATATGGTAAAGGAGGTGGAGTTATTGAATATGGATGGGAAAACTATAAAAATTGGAAATGGAATACTTCTAAAAATAGTCCAACATTCCCTATCAAATGTTTACCATTTTTCTCAATCATGTCGGCGCTTGGGATATTTGAAGTAGATTTTTTTTCATTGGACATTGAATGGGCAGAGCTACCCGTACTGAAAACAATACCATTTGATAAAATTTATATTAAGGTAACGTAACTTTTAAAAATTAGCCATAATTTCAAAAATATAATTTGCATAATGCAATGCAGGTACTGGTGATAGAAGTTATTGCACCCTTGGAGAAGGACGTGGTCCCTTTCATGCTTTCAAAGGGATACAAATGTATGGGTGTTCTAAAAGCTCACTTTGACTATGTATTCGTCCACGAAAAACATTTAGAGTCCGGTTTGGTGCCAAAAGCGTTTGGCAAATGCAATTATTAAATCTGATTGTTCAAAATTACAAGAATAAAATCTTAAGACGTTTCTATTTCTCATTCGATCCAAACAAAAGCTAGTTTGAGTTTAGAACTGAAATTAAAAAAATCAAACAAGTTTGACTTAGAACTTTTTCATTAATAAAAATCACATTGGTCCGAGAAATATTGACAGTGCACTTGAAAATATGTTCTTGTATTTGTATTGCGTATTTCATCTACCAGTCTTAGACGCTTGAGTGATGAAACAAAAATTCTCAAAAATTATTGGTCTACCGAGCATATCGTTGACATATTTTGCTAGTACATAAAATGCGTAACATTACGTTACATTATAAATTTAGACAATTTTAAGAACTGTGAAGCGTTTCACGGCAAGGTTTAGTATATATTTTGACCTTAACACGCATCAGATGATAAAATGTTTCACAAAGTTAAGGATTTGATTTTAATTATATTTATTCTAAGCCCCGGACCCACATCAGTCTTCTGTTCAAGCCTTACAGAAAGTAGTAGATGGACAAATGAAGATTTTAAAGAAATTATCAAAAGTGTCAATTCATGTTTTGTGAAATTAGTAGGACAGAAATCTCAAATGTTGAACGTATACCTTGAGTCTTACTTAGCTGTGCTGAAATCACACACACCAGTAATGTTTTTGTGCGAATTTAATAAATTTGTACACCCGATTCCCTCAACTTTGAATGAAACAATTCCACTCGGTGAAACCTCCAGGTTCTTGGCCTGTCGTGTTGAGACAATTATTATTCCTTTCCCACCAACGCTAACTATTTGGTCAAAGCCCAGCATTCTGGACAGAGTACAAAATTAGAAGAAACATTTTTGACAACAGACGTCTTGACTTGATCATTTTCATCACACATGATCAACTTGACCTTCTCCAGAGAATTTTAATGTTTGAGAATATCACTGGGATTAGTGGCCTAACCTCTGTTCTTATCGAAATTCAAGATGGACAAAGTGGTGTAAATTTGGTTTGTATATTCTGCACTCAAAATCAAAGGACGAGCCTTCGACAAATTCCAATGAGTGTAATTAGCTTAGGAATTTCCGCCATTAATAATTTCTGGTATCGCCATCACAAAAATAGCAATATGTTGCCTGTCGTAACTGACGGCCTACAAGTACTGACTAGTTTCGTCAAATTTTATTCTAAGGTCTGTAAACCCTTTTTATTTTGGAATACACGAGTACTTAAATCTAAACCAATATATTTAAGACGGAAAGATTGTGCAGTACTTGAACTTGCAGAGATCTACAACTTTACTTTGTCAGCGTTCAAAGGTCGAAACGAGAATTATTTTAGAGCTCATTTACATTTCGATATTGTGTGGGAGGATACGTCAGTGTATGATTATTCAGAGCGTTACTCATATGTGATTAGCATTAATGTTGACCCCTACTACTTGTTTATAGTATTAGACAAAGACTTCATTTCAGATTCAAGTATGAAAGCAATGTACAGTTCAATGGATCAAATGACTTGGATCTTTGCCATGTGTTCTATTTTAATTATCTGTTACATTGTCTTTGGACCAAAATCTTTCAACATGCATATAATTTCAATTTTTGGAACATTGCTTGGACAAGGAGTCAATATACCAAAAGATCTTCGACTACATTGTTCAAAATTGTATTTGGAATATGGATTTTGGTTACAGTTGTCATTTCAAATGGATACAGTGGAGTTTTAACATCGTTGATGACAAAATCGGATATTCCACCATTTCCAAAATCTTTGAATGAGCTAGCCAACAGCTCTTTTCAAATTGGAAGTTTCTCTGTAACTTTAAATGACAATGGAACATACGAGCCACAGAGGCCTGAAATGCACAATGAATCTAAATGTACATATTGTTCAAAAATTATAAACTCATCTGCCTATTATAAATCTGGATTCAAAGTCCAATTTATATTTTGTAAATTTGTTTGAATTTGAAAAAGCTATAATGACTAATCATCCGATAGAAACTAATGTTGGGAATAAATCTTTTGACTCTAATTTTGCATTAATTGAAACTTATGGATGGCCAATTGTTCTACAGTTTTTAGAAAATTTACTTTCCTCAGAGAAACAATTGATCCAGATTTCTCGTACAATTGAATTTGTCTATTTTACACATTCCTACTTCTCAGCAACACACATTTACAACTTGTTTCACACGTCTTACGCAAAGTTTGATGAGTCTGGTATTTTAGGGAAATGGGATAAAATTAATTACGAATATTTAAAATGTACTCTAGCCTATCTTGCAAATAAAACTACAAATAATTCTTCTACCTTCCCAATAATATATTCGCCTATAATTCTAAATGTTCCTCCTCCTGCGACTGACCCAATTCCTCTAGCGTTGAATTTTGTCCAGATACATTTCTATATTCTTGTAATTTGTCTAGGAATATGTGCTATCATATTTGTTGTAGAAATCTTGAGAAATTAGGAATTTGTAGAAATGTGTATTGAGATAAATACTTGAAAAATAAATTTAATCAATTTTTTTTCCGTCCTCTGGTATCAATGGTAATGAGTGAATTTTATTTGTTTAATTTTTTGAGATTAACATTTATCTTTATAGTTTGTCAAAATTAAGAGTTTTTTTCATCACCTCGTTCCCATTGACCTATGACCTTCTTTTCTTTTACTACTGCTACATCTAAAAATATGTTTACAAGAAGGACGCGACAAAGGCTAAGCAAAATTTCCCTCTTCACAGTAGGATTCATTTTAGGTGTATATCTGTTTTCTTTGGCTAAATTGGTCAAACAATACCAAGACATTCAATTCGAAATGGATCACCCGATGATCAAAATAGGCAATTGGGAAAACATAGCCCAAGTCCCATCCTACCCCAAAGTATTCGTCGTCACTCCAACATTTCATCGTACAAATCAATATCCAGAACTCGTTCGTTTAGCTCAAGCCATTTATCCTTCTAGACATTTTGTCGAATGGTACATCATAGATGAATATGAAAAAGGTTCAGCCAAGCATGTCGAATTCTTAAAGAAGCTTTTGACTGAATTTGGAATATCTGGAGTGGTAATGAGATCAATAGTAAGAAAATTGCCTCGGAAGGTCAAGAATCCTAAATCCAATACAACCACAAAGGTCAAAGTTGACCCTGCCAAAGGAGTGAGTGGAAGGATGACGGCAATTCATGTGCTAAGGGCTCAGCAAGCCCAAGGCGTCGTGTTCTTTGCAGATGATGACAATACTTATGATTCATGACATATTTAGACAGGTAAATTACTAATTAATTAAAAATGCAAAGAGATATATTAATACGCAACAATTTTCTCAATAGATACAACAGACAAAAATTCTCTCAGCCTGGCCTGTAGGTTGCATTACGGATTTGGGGCTAAGTTCTCCAATATTAAGACGACATGGACTGTCAAAAATTGAAGAGCTCTACGATGGGTTTCTGGGAAGGAGATTTCCCATTGATTTTGCTGGGTTTGCATTCAATCTTACACTTTTGCATGAGGTAAAGCACATACTCTAATTTCCAAATTCGTTAACGAAATAAATATAAATAATTTTAGAATCCAGAAGCAAGTATTCCATTTAAGACTGGATATGAGGAAACTAAGCTACTAGAGAGCCTTGGACTTTTTCCTAAGGACATAGAGTGCTTGGCTAATAATTGCACTCAGGTACTCTAGATTCACCCGACAATAATTAATTTGTAGTTTAATTCATATTTTTGTCCAGGTTCATGGCTTGGCACACAAAGACTGCGCCTATGAACCCCTTGAGCTTAACTTTGTCGACTCTTCGTCCAATCGGATTGCAGGACTCTAACATTGCCCAAATCTATAAGCGTTATTTTAATTCTATTTAAAATTACTTGTAGTTTTTGTAATGGGTGCTATTTGCATGTTTTAGAAATTAAAAAACCGCTTTAGTATTAGACTCATTACAAGTAGTTAGAAGAATTTTTATTTCGAACATAGAGAAAGTGGAGGAATTATCATTACAGAGGTTAGGATACGTAGTAACATTATTCATTGTTACATTTACTACATTTATCCTGCGTTTTTGAAAGGCCGGCAAATAGAAACCACTTGGTTTAACCCTTTCATATTCACATTCAAATTCACACTTGCACTTATTTGTTGACAATTCCTGTTTTCATAATCAATTCTGATTCAAAACATTTAATGCTGATTAAAATGGAACTTTCTCAAATCGGTTAGGAAAAGCTAAATTTTGTATTGTATATAAATCATTACTATTTTATCTATTTTATTTTTTCTACTTTCTTAATTTTGCTTTGGATTGTAGCTTTTTTAAATTTTTATGTTTGTAAATTTTACCTTAAAATAACTTATTTTTCCAGGTATTCTAGTTGAAGAATGCAAGAATAAAATAAAAACTCCTGTTATTCGACTAGAGCGACTAAAAATTAAGGAAAATACAACTGGAAAGTTATTGCTACACCAAAATCAACTTGAAGGTGAAACATGATTTAAAATTTTTAAATTCATATAAAATTAATTACGTCAGTTTTTCTATTTTCACTGAAATTTTACTTGTTATAGGTTGGCACTCCTGTACTCGTACCCGCAGGTCTAATTCAAATTCATTACATCAAAAACTTCCTAGTAAAATCAAAACAATCCGTTGCCAAAATTGTGGAAAGACTCTTGGAACTAAACAAGCTTTGCAACTTCACATGAGGACACATTCTGGAGAAAAACCATACAAATGCCCTTGCATGTCCAAAATCCTGTATTCAGCTCCCAAATTATTACACACATTTAAAAACTCATATTGGAGAAAAGAATCACAAGTGTGAAGAGTGTGGAAAAACATTTACAAGGGCTGGAGCATTAAGGGCTCATGTCAAAACGCATGCACCTGAATATGCCAATGCCCCAAAGCCATGGAAATGTTCAAAATGTGAAAAAACGTTCAGGATAGAACAAAGTTTGAAAATACATGTCTATGTAGTGCATACAGTTGTTCCTCACCTGGATTGCCCCTTGGGTGTGGCCTTAAATTAAAAACCAAGGCAGGAGTGGTAACCCATGTGCTAACACATACTAGAGAAAAAGCATATAAGTGCAAAATTTGTCCATCAGCCTTCATTACACAATTTCTGTTAAAACTTCACCTCAGGATTCATAATGGAAATGAGCCCTACCAATGCTCAGTATGCCCAATGAAATTTCTTCGTAGGAATGAATGTGAACGTCATAACAAAATCCACGAGAAGATTCGTCAAGGTTGTTCTTGTTCAGATTGTGGGGAATTCTGGTTAGACAAAGGTGTATTTAGAAGACATATCAAAAGTCCATTGCTTGGCCAAGAAAATAAAAAAATTTGTTCGCAAGCAACTTGTGAAAAAATATTTAGTCGTGACTCTTGTTTCGATACACATGTGAAAAGAGTTCATCCTTTGCCTTGCAGAATTTGTGGAAAATTTATAAGAGGTGTTAAGCAATTGACAAAGCACGAACAACTCCACGAAGCAGGTGAATTTAAGTGTAGCTTCTGTTCAGAAAAATTCCAGGTTAAATCCAAGCTAGAAATACACATGAGAAGTCATATAGGTGAGAAACCATTCAAATGCGAGACTTGCCAGGAAACGTTCTTCACGAAAAGACAATTGGATTCCCACGTTATAAGAACCCATACTGTTCGGGTGAAAAATTTTGCTTGTGATGTGGAATCTTGTGGCAAATCTTTTCACACAAGCGATAGTCTTAAAACCCATCTAAAGAGAGTCCATAGTGGTGAAAAACCTTTTGAGTGCAATTTTTGTTCAAAAAAATTCCCGTCCAATCCAAGTTTGAGCCGTCATTTGCTCACTCATACAAATGAACGACCTTTCCCATGTACGGAATGTGAATTAAGGTTCAGAGACACAGGGGCTCGGACTGCTCATGATTTCAAATGCGAGACTTGCCAGGAAACGTTCTTCACGAAAAGACAATTGGATTCCCACGTTATAAGAATCCATACTGTTCGGGTGAAAAATTTTACTTGTGATGTGGGATCTTGTGGCAAATCTTTTTACACAAGCGATAGTCTTAAAACCCATCTAAAGAGAGTACATAGTGGTGAAAAACCTTTTGAGTGCAATTTTTGTTCAAAAAAATGTTTATCCAATCCAAGTTTGAGCCGTCATTTGCTCACTCATACAAATGAACGACCTTTCCCATGTACGGAATGTGAATTAAGGTTCAGAGACACAGGGGCTCGGACTGCTCATGAAAATCGAATACATGGTAAAGGAACGCCTACGGTCAAGTGTCCAAATTGTCCAAAGACTTTTTTCTTTAAAACTCAGCTTAGGAAACACATGCCGACGCATACGGGAGAAAAAAATTACTCTTGTCCAACATGCAAAAAAATGTTCAGGGACACTCGAAATGTCAAATTACATGTCAAATATGCGCATTTAAATGAAAAACCACATTCATGTTCAATCTGCTCTAAAAGTTTTGGTCATGTTAGCAACATGGTCAAGCATATGAAAATTCATTTAATTCATAAGAAAGAGAAATAAAAGTAACAAAATTTAATTGCCTTAGAATATAATTAATTTAATTATCTAAATTTTGCGAATTGTCTAAATTTTAAGCATCTATTTATAAAACTTGCAATTTGCAATCAATACGTTTAAGATTCAATAAATTTGCAAATTATGGTTTTAAAATATCCATGCAGATTTTTGGATTCCCGTGTTGAAGTCATTTTTGTTGATTCCCCTCCGATGATTACGTTATTTAGTTAAACTCCGGAATTCTGGTTCGAACAAATAATTAGGAGTAGCATCTTAGGCAACAATCATCAAGCCTTGCTTCTTTTCATTTTAGTTTAAACTAGTATAAGCATAATGCCTGTCATAACTGAATTTGGCTATGTATTAATACTAGATTTTGCCAAGAAATTTTGACTAAAATTTTGTAAGATTGAAAAGTTGTCATGTAATAAGTAAGGCAGCCAGACCTTGGCCTTTAAATTCTTTGTGGCAGCTAAATAAGAAAAAACACGTTAAAAGACTGAACGAGATTGGAAATAAAAGTTGTCCGAAGAAACTTGTTTGAGACACGCACTCTGAGATTAAGTTGTACCCTTGTACCCC
>WJEZ01001237.1:0-18775 GCA_009869925.1 Thalassaphorura encarpata | reverse complement strand
GGCGAAATGGGAGCTCTTAAGAATAAAATAAAACTAACTGAAACCTTTTTGTTTTTGTTTTATAGCGTCGATTCATGTGCCGTTCCGCAGAATATAACTACGTGACCTTGCAGTGCCACTTGAGTGAAGAGGATCGTCGGACAGCTCCAGACAATGCATTTGTGGATGCTACCGGTGTAGACTATTTTGAAAATCTTTGCCTCCAAGGAAATGGAACTTGTAAGGGAAAGCGATCATTTAGTGAAGTTAAGGTCGGAGTCCCGCCAGATCGTGTGGCTCATTTCGTGGGTCTTCATTACTATGTGGACAAAGAACTTCAAGCATCCAGCCTTATGGCTTGCAAGCGAGCATGTGAAATTGAAGATGAATTCTTGTGTCGCTCCCTTCTGTTCAAGGCTTCCGTGACTTCTGGCTACAATTGTCATTTGTATCATATGGATCACAAAACTTTACCTGATGGCCCAGCGACTTATTTGAATACGGAGAGACCTTTGTTGGACAATGGTAATCCACTTGGACAATATTTGGAGAATCAATGTGAAGAGAAAGAATCGGCGGCTGATGCTGCGGCCGTTGCCCCTGCTCCTCAACCAATTCAAACAACAAGGTGGACCATCTGCAGATGATTTATTGGGAGGTGGAAATGGACAATTCAATATGGATGCTGAAGGACAAGATTGTGATCATACTGGAACCTGTTACGATGGTATGACCAAATATTCTATTAATTTGGGTTATAGAAAATAAAGTAATAATTTATTACAGTCCAAGTCCAATGCAAAGATACCAGAATTGCTGTCCAAGTCAGAACTAACAAACCCTTCAATGGAAGAATTTATGCTATGGGGAGATCCGAGACTTGCAATGTGGATGTGATTGACTCAGATGTCTTTAGACTTGACCTCAGTCTCTCAGGTCAAGATTGTAACACTCAGTCCGTGGTAAGAAAAAAATTCAGATTCATAACCATAAATTACAATTAAATTAGATTGACACAAAACGTGACAATCAGAGGATTTACATGAGTTGCGGATGTAGTTAGTGAATTTGAACGTGGGTTTTGGATTTCTCTCTATGTATTAATTGTTCTAAATGCAAATGACCGTGTCGTTATTCCCCCAGGGCGGAGTTTACACGAACACCGTTGTCCTCCAACACCATTCAGTAGTGATGACAAAGGCTGACAAAATCTACAAAGTTAAATGTACATATGACATTAGCTCAAGGAACATTACTTTCGGGATGATGCCGATTCGAGACTTGGACACGATTTCTATCACTTCAGCCCCAGAGGCCCCACCGCCCAAAATCAAGATTTTGGATGCTTTCGGCAAGGAAGTTGAAACTGTGCGGATTGGGGATCGACTCACGTTCCGAATTGAGATTCCAAACAATAGTAAGTGTCTGAATACCGATATGCAAAAGGAACAAAATCCATTGTAGCAAGCCTCCTAGTGAAGTCTGTAGCGTACTTTGCTATTGCTTAGCACAACAATGTGGAGTGCCTTATTTTAACATTGCTACCATTGTTCCCTTTTTTATTTCACTTTACAGCTCCATACGGGATCTTTGCACGAAGTTGCATTGCCATGGCCAAAGACTCGAGATCCACTTTTGCCATTATTGATGATGACGGGTAAGTGGTCACGACCATCGCGACCTTTCCTCTTCAATCAGCAGTAGATGAGCCTGACTTAGGTTATAGAGATTCGTCTATATTTAGGAAGGACATTAGGCTAAATTTAGTCACTATGAAATTTCGCATTATTTGTTTTGAGGGCAAGAATCAGTTTAGGGCCCACGACTCGGTTCGGCACGGCAGGATTTGCTACAGGGGTGCTTTATGCAAATAGTACATGCTCCCTGTTTTACACGATTAAGATTGTTTGTAAATGCTTCTTTGTTTAAATTCTGAGTTAATTACAAACTCACACTTAAGTTAATCGTCTAACGTGATTCCTACTCCCTATTATTTCTGGGAATTTGATCAGCCAGCCAAAGTTAATGTATTATTCGAGAAACATGTGTCTTAACATAGTAGATAAGGTGTCGTGCAGAGGTTTGTTTAGTTGGGCACAACAATGTTGTTGGAGCCCTTCTGTTTTGTCTAGTCTAGTGTCTAGTCTAGTCGAGTTAATTTTAATTTGTTCCTTCATTTATTTACAGTTGCCCAGTTGAGCCTTCCATTTTCCCCAAATTTGCACAAAGCAGTCAATCAGCTCTGATTTCTGAGTACGAGGCATTCAGATTCACAGAGTCTTATGGAGTCATCTTCCAATGTAATGTCAAGTATTGTCTTGGCCCATGCCCACCGGTGAGTTTAATTGCAAAGAATCAGATGATTTGTCAGGATTTAAATTTATCCTAATATTTTGAATTTCAGGCTGATTGTATGTACGGAAGAGAGAAATTTGATTCCTACGGAAGAAGGAAGCGACGAAGCACAGGGTTAGATGGAAATAACGTAAACAGTATTAATTCTTCCTCCAACGCTGACTTGACCCTGAGCCAAGAGATCCTTGTTCTGGACTTTAATGAAGAATTGCCAAAGGATATCCCATCCTCAAAATATTCTCTGCTGCCCGGAGGAGGCTCAACAGGCCCAGCCTATGAGGACATGTCTCGAACTCACTACGTGGAAGGTGGACGACGAGCTTACAATGGCGCCACTATCCCAATCTTTGAACAAAGCAATGGCGAATCATGTCCCACCAAAAATTCCGTCCTTGTCCTCTCAGTCGTTTGTGGACTTTTACTCCTAATGTATGTAGCCTCTCTCATTTGTTTCATGGCCAAAAGTCGACCATGGAGAGCGTCTTCAATGATGGGCCCACCCCATAAACATATTATTCAATAATAACTTCAATTTAATCACGAATGACACAAAAACTCGCTTCGCTAGACTTACCAAATTAAAATCCTACCTACCTACCTACTCTTGGCCAATTCGGATTCGGACAAAATGATGGACTCGACTTGAGAATGATATCAACTAAGTATTACATATTAATTAATTAATTGAAGTAGTCAAGTTTGTTTTAAAGTCTCATTCAATGGCTGTGCCTGTGACGTTGTTAATATTGTAATTTAATTTCTAAAGTTATCTGGTGATAGTGGACAAAGACTTTACCAAGCAAAACAGAAAATCTGAGGAGTGACGGTGATTCGCCAAGGGTAGATCAAATAGACTTTACTATTAGTTAAATTGAGATGTCACAAATATGTTATGAATAAGATGAAGCTACGCTGCGCTAGAAGAGACCTGCGCTAATGACACTTAGACACTTAAAGGGGTATTGTATTGCCAGATCCCTTGGTGGGGCTAGAATACAAATTATTTATTAATTTCTTCTCCGGTGAGGTTCTTGGGTTTGCACATGCATTACAATCATAAGTATTATTTATTGCAACTAACAGAGGTGAACCATTAATCCAATTTATTTATTTGGGGTGCCTAGTATTTATTTGTAAACTTAAAATCACACACACAAGTACCTAAATGCTGGAAATAATGTCAATTAGTTAAGTAAGTATCAAATCGAATGCAGTGCATTCGTTCAACAAAAGGAGGGCCGGGAAATGGTGATTCAATTTGTAATCTAATGTTATTTTTAAAATATTTATTGTTTTTTTAAGATTGTTATAGTAGTAGGGTTAGTAAGACTGCATTTTTATAACAGGAGACATGATGACAGACAGAATGACGAAAAGATTTAATTTATTTAATTTATTACTTTGCTTTAAAACGGGGTAACTGCAAAGGGATATTACTAATAGGTGCTAATTGTTTTACTATTTATTAAGGAATCTTTTTTGTTTTAATGGGTACGCTACGAGTGTTTGAGAGTGGTCTGCATAGTTTGTGTAATTGGATGTGTGAAATGTTTTACAAGGAAATAAAGTTTTCTAAATTGAAGTTTTCGGATTTTATTCAACTTTGTGGCAATCCAGTTCAAGTTGAATCTTTGAATTTGGCAATAACAAAGTTGTCGTATCATTTTTACCCTTCGGGCCAACAACTTATTTTCTGAGAGCATCTTTTGCATTTAGCACTCGAGGCTATCACGAGTCCAGACAGAAATAGGATGAAACATTTTAATAATGATGATTTTAGCAAAAGTCCATCTCACCACCTGCACCTGTCAGTCTCAATCTCAATGTACAGAGTAAAAAGTACATTTCGTTTACATAAATCCACACAAAAAATTGAATCTTATGTTTGCATTTTGCATCATCTCATAGCACAAGCACTAAAAGCTATTTTTACTACATAAGGTTTGAGTGTCTCTATAACTGGGAGGTAACTACTTTTATTAACGACAAAAAATATAATTAAAAAGCGAAAGAGAGTATTTTCTATCAAGCAGGATTAGACGTTCCATCTCAAAGTGAGAAATTTTCTTCCTTTAACCCTTTGTGTCCATCTCACATGTGAAACAATCAACTTTTTGTTCAAGTGAGTATTTTTACCGGTGTTAAGTACTACGCGGAAGATTTTAACTCTATTGGAGTATTTATTACAGTGTTACTCAGTACAGTACAGTGCAGGCCAAAGGATTTTTATTTATTTATTGTACTGTACTAAATAAAAGTTAATAACTGTAATAAATGTCTTATCTCATATCTTCCGTCCGTTAGATTCTATTTATGATCATTAGAAAAACGCTAAACGTAAAAGTTACGTACCTACGTACGTGTCATAAACCAAATGATTAGTGACTTAAATATTATAATGTTAAACGGATAGAAATCCTTGAGTACCGGGCCGGAGAGTTGTGAACTTGCAGTTCGTCGAAAGTTCCTTTGTAAGAATTACGTAAAGAATTTTAATATTTTCCTAATTAAGGTAATTTTCCATGTCAATAAATATGTTCATTACCTTATAAATTTTCCGAATTGTTCGAGACATATCAAACAACCTTAACCTTGAATTTGAATGACCAGTGAACGTATTTATCATTAGCTTTGCAGTTTATAATTTTTGCATATCAAGCACTTTTACCTTATAAAATTGATAACGGCAGTGTATGATACTTGATAAACCCTACTACTTTCTTGAATCAGTGATATGTAGAATATTAAGGATTTTACCACTTACACGTACACCATAAGCAGATTCACAGTAATTCATAAAAGAAGTGATCTGGTTATTTCATTTACAGATTGTCCAAATAATTTGACGTTTTCTCAGGCGTATTTCATTCGCATTCAAGCCTGGAGCAGTATGGTCCAACGGCGACTGAACCGAATACAATTTTCTGGATGACATTTAGTATTAATTCGGAACAAATCTAATACTTCCTCTAAAGTCTTCCAATTTCAATTCATCGCAATGGCCAAAAAAGTTTACATGACCTACATTGCGTGGTTCCTTGGAGGATGGTTTGGTCTTCATCATTTTTATTTGGGGAGAGATCGACAAGCTTTCGTTTGGTGGTGCTTACTCGGTGCTTACGGAGCTTGGCTATCAGACTTTTTTAAAATCCCAGCGTAAGTTATTCATATTCGTTACGAACTCATTAAATTGAATATTTTTTAACATTTCTTGTTTGACCATTAAATAGGTACGTGCGTGAAGCGAATAATGATGAAAGTTATTTTGTCAAAGTTTTTCATCAAATGCGGAAAAATCCAGTCAAGGTGCCTACCATACTATTTTAATTTCTATTTTACGAAAATGCTAATTTGATTTACTGTTTAGCCTCCGTTCGATACTTACCGATTTCTTGGGCAAATCGCAATGGGGAATTTATTAGCTTGGGCTGTTCATCGTGCAATTCCAGAGGAAGAAACACTTTTTGGTTACAGTTTTGATTGGCTGCACATTGCCATTCCAATTGCGTCCGCCATAGGTGAGAATGAATTAATCAACTAAAATTTTGAATAAATTCATAATTTTTAATTTCTTGTATTACTAGGTGTTCATACAGTTGGAAACATTGGGCGGGAGGAAGGTCCATTATGGCCGGCCATTTTGGGTGCTTTAATTCCATATCCATTCTATAGTTTAGAGGAACCCCATTACTACTGGAGTTCTGTGCTAGCTGCTTTAGCTTTTAGAAGAAAATTAAAATGGAACAGAAAAATTTCGAAGCCTAAGCATATTTGCAAGTGAGTTGAATCTCAGTAAAATTAAAGATCATTCGAAAACACAAAAGTATACAATTTCATTTATATTTTCAGACGTATGGCTATTCTTGGAACTTGTGGCATCTTATATTTATCCATGTGGAGTTCTTATTTGTATTTCAACATGGCTTTCACTAATGAACATGGAGAAACAATCAAATTCAGAGAGTCCGTCAACAACCTCCTCAAGTCACAATTGTGGAAACAATTCACAGACTCACTCAAAACACTTTGGCAATATTATAGACAGTATGGCTGGATGCATGCGTGGGACGAAGTAAGCGAAATTAGTCAATTTAAATATATCAGTGGAAATTTTCTTAAATGATTAAATTTTGTATTTTCATTATCAGATGATGAAAGCGCTGGATCCAATGGGAGAACGTAATTCATTATCCGTTCTCGAATTGCCAAGTTCTGCAACTCAGGAAGAAATCACAAAGAGATGGAGAGAAATGTCTAGAAAATATCATCCAGATAAATTCAAGGATCCATTTGAAAAGGCAGCGGCACAAGAAAAATTTATGGAAATTAAAGAAGCCTATGATAAGATATCTGTGATTCATGCTCGAAGGCATGGGAAAAGTTCAAGGAGCCGAGGAAGTGGTTAGTTTTTCGAAAATATAACATTCCAAAATGCCAATTTGTTACCGTTCGTTAAATAATTTTATTTAAAAAGTCCTCCATGTTCAAATTATAATTACGTACGCTTATATTATCCACTTCCACAGTTCCACATTCTGTGCCTTAAATTAAGAGTGATATCGCGAAACGCAATACATTCCAGTCCAATCGGTTGTGCTCAGATTGACTGATTTTTTTGTAGTATGTAGTAGTTATTGTTGGACAAGCTTTCTTATTTACCAAGGAAGAAATTAAATTTGCAATAAATTTAGTTAAAATGACCGAATAAAATAAATGTTATCTTTATTCGAGTCATATTAACAAACTCCTGCGTTTTAAATCAAAGAAATATCACTGTTGAATTTAATTTTTTGAGACTAGTCAGAGTTCCAAAATTATTGATCGCTTTCCCCAGCTAGATCCATATTCATTAGTGGATTTCTCCGAATGGTTGGGGGTGGTTTGGGGTCATCTAACCTTGCATAATGCCCATCTCCCGAGTCACTCTCTAATCCATCCATTTGAAACAAAGGATTTACTCCACCAAAATTTGGAGCTGAAGGTCCATCTCCCACATTTCCAAACATAGGATTGCTCTTTCCGCCCTTATAATTTCTAAAATCGTCATCATCTTCAACTCCATATTAGGATAGAACCACCACTGCCAACACTGAAAGTAAAAAGTAACCGTCAGAAATTAATTTCAAATGTGTTATTGCTCAAGACAAACCTCTCCGTGTCAAAATCACGAGGAATTCCCTCTTCATCCTTTGACCAAATTGGATTAGAACCTTGAATGGCATGTTGATTTGTATTTGGGAGTTCTGACCCTGCACCGATTCGATTAAGTCCAGAATCTTTGGAGCCAAACGTAGAAGCAGTCAGAGCACGAACTCTTCGAGACAAACTGAAAAGTATGTTCAAGATAATTAACTGCAAAGCTGGTTTCGTGGGGAAATAGTATTTTTTTAAATTACCTTTTTGAGTTGAACCAACAAGTGACAGACACGACGATGAGAACAACTGTGATGACTGCAACTCCTGCAATGAGTGAGCCAAGTAGAACTTTGTCCATCGCGGTCTCTACTTGTCTGTCATTATTTACTAAACCCAAGTCGTGTAAACTCAGTCCTAGTATTAGCGTTTCGTTCAATAATCTTTCCCTTGTTTTTGTGTCGAATTGCTGACTGCGGAGGATAAAATATAAATTACATATTTAACATCTCAGAAAATGCAACTAATAGTACATCCGGAGCAGCTATTTCTTACTCTGTGATGACTTTGGCCACGACTGGCTCACTTTTACTTTCATCAATAAAGTGGGAATCAACTAAAGTTTTAGATCGATCTTGACCATTCCCATCAGCAAAAACTCCAATTGTGTCAATCGTGCATCGGAAGCCAAACACCCTTGATAAGGCAGCTTCCAACTAAACCACAAAAAATGCTATTATTTCTGGCAACATAGACAAATTAGCTGAATTTAGATACCGGGTCCCATTTTGTTGTTACAAATTCGTACTCGTTGTTGAAAGTGAATTTTACAACATTGGCTTCCGTAATCATATAAATTTTCACTTCGGCCTGGGCAGTAAGTCGCTCTGAGTTTGTGAATATGAATTAATTTGTAAGTAGATTGGAAATAAAACTTAGAGATGGATGAATTACCTTTGTCATATGCATTCACTGTAAAAGTAAAATGTCCTTTCATGGCGGCTACTGGTTGAAAACGAGGGAAAAGCTGTCCATTATCAGCACGCAGAGTGAACAGAGGTGGAGTAATTTGGCTAAGGGATTCATCTGAGACTTCAACATCAGAAGTGATTTCAAACGTAATCTCGTCATTCAAATCAGGGTCTGATGCTTCAAATGCGATTATGCTGGCAGTAATATCAGCATTCGTTTTTAATCCACCCGAAATTAGACCTTCTTTCAAGAACTTCGGGGGCGTATCGATCACATCATTGACGTTGACTAAAATCGTAAGATTATTGTCTGGCTGAGCTATGTTTGGGGTAGGTGGGCAAGGATTTATTAAGAGTTCATTGCTGGCATAAATCGTCAGCTCATGCCGGTCATACTCCTCACGATCCAAGGGTCCATTGATTTTTAACAACAATTCAGACACATTTTCTTCGATGCTAAATATATCAGTTTCTGGAACTCTTTCTGCAATAAATATAAATAATTATCACAGAATATGGAATTAGTTTCTAAGAAATTAAAATTCGTACTAATTATGTGATAGCAAATTTTTTCATTGAATTGGTTGAAGTCCTCTTCAGGAATAATATCCTTGTCTGTTGCTTTATCCAACCTTGCTATAACCCCAGGTTCTTCATACTCGTTTTCTAGTAATTCAAAAAATACACATATTAGTCAATTTATGAAATTTTTGCAACACAAAGTAGTCCAGTAACCAGTAATATTCATCTCCAAGTTGGAACTTGCAAATTCTGGTTTTTGATTGTTATCATCCTCAGGGACAGCGTAGATTATAAAGTTCAACGTGTCCGAATGAAATGGTTGGCTCAGATCGGTGACGTTTAAAGTGAACTTTAGAGAGACAAATGAAAACAATGAGCTCATTTGATTAAAATATATTCAAAAATCGAATAATAATTTACCCGATAAGGTTCTCTCTGCAATTCAAGATCTCGAGCTATATAAATCAACCCATACCTTTCATCTTTGACTGAAAAATAATCGGAGACGGTGTCTGAAATAAAAATAGCGTTAGCACAATTAACTGAAATATGGAATCTCGTTAGCATGAATTACTCGGCAATATATGAAATCGGCATTGTCCATTCGGTGTTTCAACATCATCTTCATCAGTTGCCTTAATTTCAGGATAGTTTTGACTCGCCCTAAACTCTTTGAGTGGCAAGCCCACCGCTAGGGACTGTTAGTAGAAGTTAAANGGCAATATATGAAATCGGCATTGTCCATTCGGTGTTTCAACATCATCTTCATCAGTTGCCTTAATTTCAGGATAGTTTTGACTCGCCCTAAACTCTTTGAGTGGCAAGCCCACCGCTAGGGACTGTTAGTAGAAGTTAAATTAATTATTTTCTCAATATTTAGCAATAGCAGCAAATAATTTCAGCAAATGAGTAATTAAATTAACCTCCCGAACAAAAAGACGACGATCCGAAGAGTCATCAAATTTAGGAGGATGATTATTTATCTGAAAAATGAATATTATCATCAATGAATTCAAAATCAATGAATCAACTGCTTCGATATAATTTAGTGTATTTGTATTTGACTTGTACTCACGTCATTAATTTTAATTGTAATAAATCCGTTTGTCTTTTGTGGATCATCTCCTCTATCCGAAGCCTAAAGGAGGTCAATGAATTAAAATAATTTAACACTGAAATTATGGAAATCGATAGAACTTAAAAATAGGCTTTACCTCAACCGTTAAAGTGTAATCTCCGTAACTATCTTTAAAATTTGTATTGTTGACAAAGACTTTGAATCCCATTCTCAGATTTTGAAATGACAAAATATTCGTCAGGATTCACGTTTGGATTGGAGCACTCAACGCCTTGTAGTTCAAAGTCGATTTCAGAATTCGGAGTTCCTTCTTCATCTTTGTCGATAACTACAACTTCTCCCAACTCATCCCCTGATTCTACACCTTCTTCACTCTTTGCTGGGAGAACTGTTCCACTCACAAACTCCGGACGATTATCATTGCTAGTATAAAAATAAAAACTGCTTAATACAAAAGTTTTCGAAAAAGTTAAGAACTTAAATTCACGAATTTTGAAAAAGTTACCGATCCTTTATCTTGATTGTGATGAGGGTGTCATTCGTATTAGAATTTACTGTTTCAAGAATAACCAATTACTCATTTTAAAATTAGGGTTCAAGAACAATGTCAAGTGTATTTAACGTACAAGTGCTGCCCGGCCTGTAATTATCTTTAGCTAATACTTTGAGTGTGTAGCTGTCCATTATCTCACGATCTAAATCTCCATCCGTAGTTATATCACCATTAATTTGATTAATTTTGAATTTATCCAAACCAATCGCCTCATTGTATGAAACGTCAAAGAAATACTGGACGGTTCCAAAAGTACCTGAATAAAAATCCAGGAAGTTGAGCAGCCGAATGGATGGAAATGGATGATTTAAAGAAAAATTGACTTCAAATACCATTATCTGCATCAGTAGCTTGGATTATTCCAATTTCAGTATCAATCTCAACATTCTCAAACACTTCGTACACAACTACAGAGTAATCTTCATTGAAAAAAGGAAAGTTGTCGTTGATCTGAAAATAGAATATCACCAATGAATTTCAACTGCTAACTGGTTCGATTTAATTTGGTGTATTTGTATTTGATTTGTACTCACGTCAATTACGCTGATTTGAATCTAGACCAATAAACATTCACACATAAATTTAGTCTATAATAATAAAAATAAATTTTTGTTGGCAAGAATGGCTTACATCAAGACTAGTGCTATGGACGTCATCATTGTCAAAGACTGTTATAGTATAATACAATAGGTCCATATCATCTTCGTTCCCAGTGACATTCCACTCTTCTCGATCAATCATGACGCCTTTTCTCCTTCGTAGAATTCCACTGATAGGTTTCCAACTCAACCAATTCCATCATTCTGGGGAAGTCCGAGCTAAGAGAAAGATACAACTTGACATTACAAAGCAATCATCTCCTACTCAAGTCAATATATCTATATTAAATAAATTTTGGGTTACGTCAATTCAAATCTCAAGGACGGCTGATGATCTGGGTCTGTTGCTTCAAAGGTGAAGATTTCTCTTTCAAAGTCCGAATCACCGTCAGATTCCGCAGTTTCTATAACTCGAATCGGGTTGGTCGGGTCACTATAGTTTTGTCTGAAGACCGGTGGTCGATCATTCTACTTAAATAAATTTTGGGTTACGTCAATTCAAATCTCAAGGACGGCTGATGATCTGGGTCTGTTGCTTCAAAGGTGAAGATTTCTCTTTCAAAATCCGAGTCACCGTCAGATTCCGCAGTTTCTATAACTCGAATCGGGTTGGTCGGGTCACTGTAGTTTTGTCTGAAGACCGGTGGTCGATCATTCTACGATTATGGTTATGAAATAAATTACCAATTTATCGAGACAAAAGAAATTATTAAATAAATTACCACATCAAGAATTTCGATTGACAAAGGCCAGTTTGCCGAATTTGGTAATAACATTTGAGCCTTATCTGTTACGACAAGAACCACATCAACTCGGGAGAATAATTCTCTGTCAATCGCACCACCATCTGGGTTCAACCCAGCGACGAGCCTTTTTCTCCAAACGCCAGGTTCTGGATTCGGTGGGTCATCATCAATTATCGTAAACCATCTGAAAAATCACAGGATGAGTAATGAGCATCCAAATAAATTTTTGACATGTTATATAAATCAATTACGTATTTAAATCAATATCAGGTGAATTCGTAAGGACTTGAATAGTTACTTCCAAATCAGCTGTAGTATCTGGATTATAAATCAATATCAGGCGAATTCGTAAGGACTTGGATAGTTACTTCCAAATCAGCTGTAGTATCTGGATCCCTTATTTCGATAGCATCCCTTATAAGTTCAGGGTACACAGAATTTTCAGGAATTTGGGCCTGGCTACCCGTCTGTTTCAAGAGAAGTAAATTATACCCAAATGCTCACAATTACGATGAAATAAATATTTAATCAAACCAGTGTGATTGTCGGTGGTTCATCATTGATCTTAATTAAAAATAAATTAAATAAATTAATTACTTAATTAATAATAATAAATAAATTAATCTTACATCCGTCAAGCGAAGAATGAGATCTGCAATAGTCTCTCAATTTCTCATTCCCAGTTGCATTATTCATGTCGACAACTTCAACAAAAAAAGTTTCTTCTTGTCGACCCTCAAAATTGAATGAGTCATTTTTGGTAACAGTTATTAAGCCAGATACTGGGTCAATGTCCATGTTCGAAGGCCTTCTCTGGCCGTACCATCCATACCTGATCAACAAAAAGGTCAAGTAAACTTGGAAAGAAAGAAAAACTTTGGCGTATTGATTACCTCAAGCTTGGGACGCCGAAGTCGTCACTAATATCGGCATCAGTTGCTTCTATACGTCCTATTTCATAACCTATTCCAACTGTTTCCTCAAAAGTAAAAAGCAGATATCCATCATCCTCCAAATTGAGCCACTCAGGAGAGTTATCGTTGATCTGAAAATAGAATATCACCAATGAATTTCAACTGTTAACTGTTTCGATTTAATTTGGTGTATTTGTATTTGATTTGTACTCACGTCCTCGATATTCAGCCGAATGGTCGCAATGGCAGTGTTTTCCTCTATATCCGGCCCCATCAAGGGTGTAAATCTAACCTGAACATATAACTTGGCGTCAGGTAAGCTTATGAATTAATTACTTAGTATATATTTCATACAGTAAATTCAAGATCTCCTCGCCAGGATGGATCTTCATAATCGATGAGGAATCTATCCGTAATAATAACTGAAAATGTAGTTTCACCGAATCCTTCCAATGGAGATACCCTGAGAGCATCTTCCAAGAACTCTGAACCGATTGGTACAACCATTTTGGCAGAATATCTATTGTTTGGTGAAGTCTGTAATGATTTGGCTCATTTAATTTTCAGTTAAAATATATAGAAAATTTAGCATATTTCTTACGTACGGTATCCAAATCTCTGATTACAATTCCTTCCAAGCCACCATCTTCAATAGGAAGTTGTGAAGATTCAGATTCATGTTCCTTGATCCTGACTGTGAAAGTATGTTGGGACACGTTGAGTGGAAGTATGAGAGGTGGAATATCATTGACCTTAATTAAAAATAAATTAAATAAATTAATTACTTAATTAATAATAATAAATAAATTAATCTTACATCCCTCACTTCAATCGCCACAGTTTCGGAAATAGAATAGTATGGATTCAAATCCTCTGTTGCATGGACAATCAACTCAAATGTCAACTCATCCAAGACATCTGCATCTACTTCATTAGCCACAGTCAGTATGCCGGTTTTAGGGTCGATTTTAAAAAAATCTAAAATTGATATTATGAGTAAACTTTTGTCGTATGGAAATAAATGAGAGATTTGGCTACAGCTAAATTATACCATTTTGATCCAAGCTGTAAGTGATGGGACTTCTGATGCCTGAATCTCCATCCACAGCATGAAAAGTCCAAGAAAGACCCTAAAATAGTTCAACATACGGAATAATTCATAGCCATGGCCATGAAATTAATCCTGAAGACGATAGTTTTTAAATATATTTACATCTTCAGGTCCTTCGTCAATCCTAATTCTGGACGGAGCAATATTCCAACGGGGTGGAGTGTCTGGGGAGTCAATCACTTCAATATTTGTCACCATTGGGGCTAATGTAACTAGTTCTGTGTCCTAAAATGAGAATGATTAACGCCGTAAAATAATAGAACAAAATCTGCTAAATTGGAAACTTAGAACTTACATTAACAGAGATTTGGAGTCGATGGTACATTCTATTCTCAAAGTCTAGTTCCTTTATAGCCATAAGAACTCCAGTGACAGCATCAATTCTGAATGGACTGTCGTTTTGATCTTGGACATCCATATCCTAAGTGAGGCTGGTTCATTACATTTTATCTAACCAAATTACCAAATGACTATAAAATCTCAAATTACCTGAAGAGAGAAAAGAAGTTTCCCCTGACTGACTGAATCTAAATCCTCCGCTTTGAATGTAAAAATTGGATCCGTGAGTGTCTATAATATTTTATGAATTATACTAAATATTAGAATATAAAAATAGTGATGAATTTAACTTACAGTATTCTCATCTAAAGGTAAGGCCTCTTGGGGGTAACCGTCTTGTAAGAACGTTGGCTTCCAATCATTCAAATCCACTACCATAAAATCCAATATATTTCCAACCGGACGAGGAGTTAGTTGTACTCCATACGAGGAATTATGAAATTCATAGTCTAAAGGACTTCGAAGAACTAAATAGTAGTAAGTTTCTTCTCCGTCAACTTTTTCAACATCGATATCTGGAATGCGGGCAGGGTCAGGGTTTCCAAAAAAACTAATCCTTGGTGTACCGGCACCATCGTCTATTCAGAACAGTACAGTTCGTAATTCAATTTTGGTTAAAAAATAAACTGAAAATACATAAGACTATTGCAACCGTATTTAAGTGTATTTTACCGGTATATCGAATCTGCGCAATGCGATTATTAGGAATTCCTTCCAAATTCTCGTTAACAGATATACTGGGCTGGTTCGGGTTGACTACTACCCCATCGGGAGGATTATCTGGTATTGCAACTATATAATTCGCCTCATATCCACCTTTTCATGTCAGTAACAATTTCAATATTGATTACAAGAAAAAATACCTATTTATCATTTTCTTGTCAAATTCCTTACCGAAAGCCCTATTCACAAGAGAAATTAGCAAAAATCCAACCAAGACACGATGGACTAGACCCATCTTTTTTTATTTTTAAATCGTATTAATTAATTTTAACTTTGATAGGAATGTCTTTAGAAAAAAAAACTACAATAAAGTCCTACGTCAATAGCTGGGGACGTCGGAAAGTAAAAAAGCCAGAGCGAGTACCCGTGTGGAAGGGCTTATCATGAAATTTCTGGCCGTGACATTTTTCATCGAATTTGATAAAAAAACGTACTTATCATAATTATTCCTCTTATCATTAACGTTATCTCATTTTTATTTAATGATTGGCGAATTGGCAAAGCAAGCATTACTTTTTAGTTAAGCAGCTACTAACAGTACGGCTATCAATAATGTCATGCTATATCGCACCGATTATTTTTTATGATGCAAGTTGAACTCTTTCTGGTGGGTGACAGTGACAATTAGATTTTTATGCCATGTTGTGCAATAGCTAACTAACCTCATGAATCATACGGCAATACAAAAAATATTGAGAGACAAGAGACAAAATGATGTTTTATGCTCGGGATATTAGTGTGAGTCAACATTATAATTAATTTCGACCTTACATAAGAGCCACTGTATGAATGACCCTTATACTGACAACTAGAACCTGAAGATCTTATTTATATCAAAAAAATAAAAATTTAGAGTTTAAATCAGAATAAAAAATTGTTTTTAATAACTGGAAATCATGTTATCATGAACGGACTACAACAGACGACAGCATGCGTAATGTATGATTCATGCAAATTCCTACCTTGTGGAAACTACGTCAGAATTAAAGTTGGATTGAACTGATAACTGATCAGTCATCAACAAAGTTAACAACTAAGTTAAATTCACTCGGATGTAAATCCATTATCAATAATTACTCAAAAAGAACCGTCAAACGAAAAATTATTACTGACAAAGTGGAACGTCCATTCGAATTTTGATTACAATAATAAATGACTGCACATTTCAAATGGAATGAATAATCAAAGTCGGCAACAGCCAGTTTAATTCGAGAAAGAGAAAATAAAACTTACAATGTGCATCTCTTTATAAATCGAACGTTGAAAATTGTATTATCCCGTAAAAATGTTGAACTTTCGTAAGGACAGATTTAGAATGGTAGAGAGAGCCAATATTTTCAGGTGGTTCCGGTTGGTGTTGGTTCATTTGCATTGGAATTGTCAGTCCGAGGATTGTTCTCCGTGGAATTATTGTTGGGAGCAAGACCACGAATGGACACATCGTAGATCACTTCTTCGATTTTCTTGATGTCATATCTGAAAAAAAGATTTGCCAAATTAGTGACAAACCTGTTCGAGAATTTAAATTTTAAACGTAAAGTTTTACTTTAGAGCATCATAGCGTTTTCGAAGGAAATCATTCTTGAGATTCAATTCTCTAAACCCATTGTTCAACTCTACCATGAATTTTCCAATTCGGGCTGGTCGGGAATAGTCACCTGGAATGATAAAGGAAAATGTAAACAATTATTAGGAGCTCATTAGAATCGTTTAGATGAAAGCACTTAGTTTTACCATGAATAATTTTGGCTTACCATTTGTGACGCAATTAACAGCAAATCGAGACAATTCTGAAGCCATTTGAAGAAGGCCGTGAAGAAACTCTTCCATATCCAAGTAGATATTCGCCTCATTTCGAACCGTTTTGACTGTCAATTCGAAATTGAACATTACATTATTACTAATGCCTGTTGTACAATAATTGAAGGAACTTACGCCCAATCATATCAGCTACAATTTCTCTATCCGCAAGCTCTTCTGTCTCCAAATAATGGATCAGGGCACAAGACCCTGACACACGTTGCAACGTGTTACGCCAAATTTCATGGTAGTGATAATATTCACCGGGCGGAATTTTAGTCTCTAAAACTTGGTACTCTGGCTTAACTTTAGATTCCAATAGACTTCTGACCTTCAGGCAAACAGAACTCACTGAATAAATATATCAAAATGATTATAAAACCAACCAAAGCAAAAAGAATGATATCATACTTGTTACAAAAATATTCTTACAATCGTGTTTATTTTTTAGAAAATGAATGTCCTGCAACATTGACTGGACTTTTTTGGTAGATTTGTCCAAATCCTTGACACATTCTCGTATTTGCTGCAAAAACAGACATTTAATTATTGAAAGTTAATGTAGTGAAGATGATGAAAAGTAATTAATACGATACGAGACCGGAGCCGGCAAAATCTTACCTCACGAATGAGTTGGTCTTTTTCAACACTGACTTGATATTCTTCAAAGACTTTGTCGACGGATTCTTGGGCAGACTCTTCGGTAGTCATTATGACAATATTGAATTCCAATTGGACACTTGACGTGACCAATTTATATTTTTTTAAAGGAAATCTATTTTTTCTTGTTCACTTTTCGTCCGGCAGAAAACAAATTCTTCGAATCGAAGTTTTTGTCCCGCTCGGCATTGCATTGGCATTTGCGGAAATTCAGAATCGGGGGAAGCTAATAAAATCCTACTCGTTTTTATTTTTAGTAATTAATTGCTATAAATTAATTAACAATATTGTACAATGCTTTTTCAGTAATACTTAGTACACTATTGTACACTTAAGAAACGTAGTATTCTCATTACGACTTAATTTGAATGCATTCATTGTTCAACTAAATTTATAAATTTATTTTGGAATATAGTAACATACAAATGAATTCCTCAAATTTAATTGTATGTCAGAAATAAGAAAATGGTTCCATTCATTATAAAATCAATCAGAGTAGCCTGTGCTCCTTTATCCATGTAGTAAACACTCCCAATTTTACATCGGATCGGCCCACATGATTTCAAAAATCGTCTGACATAGTTTCTATCAAAGGTTAACTTTGGAATGGCATACTGCATCATGTTGCCTTTGTATTCAGCAGAAAATTTGTCCAAACTGGACATAATGTAAGCTCCTGGAATTAGTTGAAAATAACAAGAGACAGCAATCAAAATGCAAATATTTGCCTCTATACTTGTTGCATCGTAATTTGTAACTCCACTGAAGAACGTGATCATGGCTGCACAGCTCATGATGTATTTTAATCCAGGGACTACCAATTTGGAATAAGTTTGATTGTAAATCTTATTTAGGACAAAAATGGATCTGTAGATTCGAATTGATTTTCCAGCAGAAAGAATTTCATGTTCTGGCCATTCGACGCTAAAACAAGACAGAATAATAAATTAAACATGAATTTTTAATGTTCGTTATAAGCAAATGAAAACCGACCAGACTTTCTTGATCCAAAAATTCATGCTGAGTAGATGACAGAATAGCATGAGAAGATTAAAGCCCACGATTCCTACGTTGGTCGACATAAGAATTTCAAGGGACGCGAAAATGAGGAAGGTCAATGGGTTACGATAATCACTTGGAATTGAAGAATACAAATAATTTGCTGCAGTTGGTTTAACAAAGAAAACAGAGTAAAGACAAAGTCCAGCGGTGCATAACATTGCTTGGCATCCAATGTAGAATTTTTCCCTAAACCCTTTGGGACGGAAATTTTTATTCAGGACACTTTTTCC
>WJEZ01001236.1:0-18778 GCA_009869925.1 Thalassaphorura encarpata | reverse complement strand
CAAACATTACAGTTAGTTAAAGTACATGGAACGATAACGATAACAAACAAAGCAGAGGCAAAGCATAACTAGAACTAAACTAAGGTAAACTTTTTATTTTTTCATGTCATAAGATATAAGAATAACGTCATACTTTGCGTGCGACTTGTTCATATATTAATATTCAAGGTCTAGGCCTAGTTCAGCTAAGCCTCAGCCCATATAGGTTTATCGATTTCATTTAATTATTGATCACGTCAATCCAGTGCAATTGTAATCCTGGTACTTACATCACTATCGCCAATTCTTTACAATCAAAGTTAGTTACATTGAATATAGTACATGCGTAATTTTCTAACCGTCACTGCCAGAAAATTAAAATGACACATCCACAGGTAATATTATTATTTACAGGGTGACGATACGATAGAAGTTAAACATTTCTAAGGCGGAAATGACACAATGACGTATTTCCTGCTTATTAGTCATAAATTACGTATTAAGCATACGTATCCTTAATTTTAATTTTAAACTAATTAATTAAAAATATTGATTATAAACAGTAGTTCTGCCCTATTCTACCTCATCATCTTCCTCAGTGATCCCGAGTTCTATACGTAAAAATTAAGAACATATTCGGTTAATATTTGAAAAAATATGCAAACTCAGTATGTATTACCTTTTTCAATCCTCAATAATTCACAATCCTTATATCCTATCAAATGTTGAAAAGTTATAATTGCACAGATGATGATTTGCATAGCAAGGAATAGAACAAGTAGGACTTCATCTTCCTCAGTGATCCCGAGTTCTATACGTAAAAATTAAGAACATATTCGGTTAATATTTGAAAAAATAAGCAAATTCTATATGTTTTACCTTTTTCAATTCTCAATAATTCACAATCCTTATACCCTATCAAATGTTGAAAAGTTATAATAGCACAGATGATGATTTGCATAGCAAGGAATAGAACAAGTAGGACGATTCTACAACTGACTCCCTGTAATTAATTAAAACAAAGATATATACAAAATTAGTCTTTTTTAATTTTATTTTTTGACTTACCGGAGCTGCCCTATCATATTCAGTGACCCTTGCAGGATCGAAGTCCAGGGGAAGTATAAATCCTTGAAACAAATTCACCTTGGACAAAATCAATGTAGCAAACTTGGTACTATAGAAAAATTAAATTAATTTCTTTGTAATTAATTAACTAAAATTTAATCTACTCACCGACATGAGTAAGTGAATAATAAAATAGCAGACTGCATATGTAACCAAAACTTTTCCACTAGCACAGGGAAGTCCATATCGGATTTCTCTCGATTTGTAAATCAAAATTCCTGTAAAGGTAAAACATTTTTATATTCACTATTATAGAATATACGTAGTACGAGCTCTGACCTCCAAATATGAAGACGACATGACCTAAGATGCAATGAATATGATGCATCCAGTTCAATCGACGTTTACTAGTAGAAAATATAATTCCCATAAGCATTTGTACTCCAAAAGTGGCAACAAGGACGGATCCTCCAATTTCATGAAAACTCCAAGCTTTCGCAGGAAGTACTTCGGTGCTTTGGCTCTTTGCCACAAAAATTGACACAAATCCACAGAATGTCAAAATTGCGGAGATAAGAATCAGAAAAATGTGAGACTAAAAATAACATGCATTAAAAAATATGATAAAAACACGAGACAGATTTTTTTGCAAATTCTCACATTACCCCAAACCATATACTAAACTTGAAGATAAAAGTGTCCATGAAAGTTTCCTTAAAATATCGAACCATGAAAGTAGCAGTAGGAAGGAAGAGGAACCAAGTATATACACTGGCAAGGAGATGCACGGATTCCATGTCCACAAAAATTGACACAAATCCACAGAATGTCAAAATTGCGGAGATAAGAATCAGAAAAATGTGAGACTAAAAAATAACATGCATTAGAAAAATATGATAAAAACACGAGACAGATTTTTTTTTGTGGCAAATTCTCGCATTACCCCAAACCATATACTAAACTTGAAGATAAAAGTGTCCATGAAAGTTTCCTTAAAATATCGAACCATGAAAGTAGCAGTAGGAAGGAAGAGGAACCAAGTATATACACTTGCAAGGAGATGCACGGATTCCATGATTAGTTGAAGCACAGGTTTCTGAAATAAAATTTGCTAAGTCAATATATGAGTTAAAAATGAAACTATTGTCTCATTTTACCCCAAACTGTTCCATTAATTTATACTTGACCGGAGATATTACTGTCCCTAGACCATGGTATCCGATATCCCCTGAAATAATAATTTCAAGCTATAAACGATTATAATTTTTCATTGTAATTTTAAATCATACCATATTTCCCATCTTTTCCTGTTGTTCCACGTGCCATAAGAATAAAATATTTCTCAGCAGCCAAATCAAATTCAAGCCCACGCCAATTCGTGAATCGAAGTCTCTCAAATTCACAATATAAAAGTCCATTCTCATAAGATCCTTTCAAAAATGAGAGTGATGTGTGATTCCTCTGAAATCAAATTAGACATAAAAAATGAAACGAAATTAGATTAAATGTATAAATTAGCAGACCATTCGAAAGTGTTTTCTATTCATTATATTCACAGCTGCATAGACGCGAATAGCATTGGATTCACGAACACATTCCACTACACTGTCTTGGCCCTAAATTATTAATTATTTAGTTAATGAATTGGACAATTCGTAAAATTTCCATCAGTACCATTTTCTGATCCCTTGAAAGTGCCATTGCGATATACTGTAAGTATAAAAAAGTTTATTGATGAATAAACAAATGAATTTATTGACCTCTGACCCTTGACCTAACCTTTCCAGTCACTCCAAACACTTCAAATTGACATCGATCTGTTTTCTTTCGAAATGAGACGGCAATTTTACAAGATCTTGTTTTGACACAATTTTTGGGCTGCCCAAAACATCCTTTCTTGTCACCACATCCGTCGTAAAATGCTTTCTTTTTAAATTTGACAACTTCAGCCTACAGAACCGAACCGAATTTGTCAATAAATAAAATCCAAATTTTTTTTACAAACACTTACAACGCTCTGTGTCTTTGGAAATACTTTGCCTCCATAGTCCGCATGTTCTTTATCATCGACTTCTTCTACTTCAACTTTTTTTTCTATTTTGACCACGGTAGGAACAACAAGTTTTGTCCCATTAACATGCGCAGGCTTTGGTAATTTTATAGTGCAAAATTCTATAAAGAAACTCTTCATTTCAAGTGCACGACACTTGTTGAAATAATCCGTAGAAAGGTGAAAATATTCATCTTTTACTCTCACAGGAGTTTCAGGGTTTGTAGGGAGACAAGTCGTTGGAATTAAATTCATGATATTGGGAGCAGTCATAGTTTCAGTCCAGAAAAGTTTCATCATGTACTTGTCAGAATACGCGTCCAAATAGCAGTTCTTTTTTGCACGTTCGCTGATGAATGCTCTAGATACAAAAAAGAACAAATTTTTTTTCCATTACTCCTAATGCTATGGGGCAACATGAGAATTTCTGGACATTACTGGAATTGAACTCCATCTCTAGCAAGATCTCTGGATTCTGCTGCACTATATTTCCAAAACGCATGAATTTTCTTCCAGGGCTTATCAAAATCTAGTCGCAAAATAGTGGGTATCTAGAAAACAAAAAATATAAGTGCATTCGAATCGTCATTTGTTGTGTCAGTAATCCTTACCCTAAAGTCATTATAAGGCAAACGAAAATACAAATTAGCTTTTGGACGATCAGCAATAGTCTCGGGTCCTGCTCCGACTGAACAATTTTTAACATCAGCATTCCATCGCCCATAAGCTTTTCCACTTTTGGACGTTATATTTCCAAAACGCATGAATTTTCTTCCAGGGTTTATCAAAATCTAGTCGCAAAATAGTGGGTATCTAGAAAACAAAAAATATAAGTGCATTCGATTCGTCATTTGTTGTATTGTAATCCTTACCCTAAAGTCATTATAAGGCAAACGAAAATACAAATTAGCTTTTGGTTGGTCAGCAATAGTATCGGGTCCTGCTCCGACTGAACAATTTTTAACATCAGCATTCCATCTTCCATAAGCTTTTCCACTTTTGGACGTGGCTTGCAAAGCTATTAGTTTATAATCCGCTCTGTCCTCCTTAGGACTCACAACCAAATGAACCCATCCATTGATAAATGGAGAAACAAAGTAAACCTGGAAGTTCAGCACAGGTTTGAAGGGGAGACAGATAAATTCTCCTGCTCCAAATAAACTCTTTGTCGGACAAAAACCTAATCAGGGATGAATGGAATATTAGTTAAATAGTACAATTTTGAAGTAATCTAAATCTACCTAAACTTTTTGCCTCAATTGGAGCTTTGGTTGTTGCTTTAGTCGTTTTTGTTGTTGGCGTAGTAGTAGTAGTAGTTGTTGTTGGCGTAGTAGTAGTAGTAGTTGTTGTTGGCGTAGTAGTAGTAGTAGTTGTTGTTGGCGTAGTAGTAGTTGTTGTTGTTGTTGGCGTAGTAGTAGTAGTTGTTGTTGTTGGCGTAGTAGTAGTAGTTGTTGTTGTTGGCGTGGTTGTAGTAGTTGTTGTTGTTGGCGTGGTTGTTGTGGTAGTTGTAGTGGTTGTTGTTGTTGTAGGTTTAGTTCCCTTATGATCAATCTTCCTGACTTTTTCTTGATAACCAGCGTGTAGGGTAAAGAACTCAGATGATCCGGCTATTGGATCATACTCTAAGGAGTGGCATTGAAAATTCTCTTCGAGGTTTTCAGCAACCGATTCATCAAGTACCATAAAATATAAATCACTTGCTTGTGGTAGGAAACAGTCCGGGCTGGCAGTGGTGACAACAAATACTCTGAAAATAAACGGATAGTCAATCAATCCGTATACTTTACAATATTACGATACTTGGACTGGTAAATGATGTGCATTGACCTTTGACCCCAACACTATCAATATATTATTTGAACCAGTTTAGTCTATTCACCTGTTTCAGAGTCCTTGGCATTCAATAAGTACATTTGTGCATTTTAGGATATCAAATTAAAATAAAACGTACTGAATTTGAAAACCTCCACGAAGGTCCTCATGCTCCTCTTTGTAAAAACGCCAATTTAAATGAAATTCCGTTCTTGCTTCTTCCGATTTGATTGTGGAAATCATGACATGGATCTATTCGTAAAAGTTTCAAAACTAGACACTTTGTAAGTGTTTTTCTTTTTCAGTCTTACTTGAGGATTGAAGCGTCTAGTCATTTCATAACTATTAGCTGCATAGTCATAAGCTGAATAACCACAATCAGTACAACTAAATCTGGAATTTTCGAGAGAAACAAGTCGTCCGAGGAAATATCCACTTTTACTCACAATTTGAATCCCAAATTTTGAAATTGGGATTTTTGACTCCAAGTAAATGTGATAATATGCATTCACAGGATCTACGTAAAACAATTTAATCTTCACAATATCTTGTAATTTTTCCTCGGGACATCTTGGCAATTTGAATATTTTGCCCACCATGCCAAACGACATATTGGTCTTTGGGTCTAGAAGAAATATTGGAAATAAATTGCTAAAATTCACTAATCCAACTTATTTTTAGTTAATTACCAGCTAGTCGTTTGAACCTGGAATTAGTTTCATCATTAGATGAACTACTTTCACTTTTTCCCGTTAATTCTATTTGGACTTTGCAAGTCACACCGAGAATTAGGGTCAGAAATACCAGAGCACAGGGCACGTCCATTTTCGTGTCAGTCAAATCTATTTTCAGATATAGAAAATTGAATTGTATCTAAGATTTCGCTCAAGATAAATTCAATTCAATCTCAAATCTAATGGATTTCATCAACCTCATTACTCTAATGACAAAGTTTGTAAACAACATAGTAGTGGTCGCCAAAACACTAATACTATTTTTCGAAAATTGACTGGGAACATTTCTGAGTGAAAATTTCATAAAAACCAGAGATTTTTCAATAGTGGAATTTGAATCAGTCATGAAATGAAAGTGACGGATTGATTTTTAGCTTAAAATTGAAGTTTGACCGATTTCTTTGCGTTATAAAATTAAAGTGGTTTCCGTCTGACTACATAAATATGCTATGGTAATGCTGAGTTGATCATATTTCAGTACACATTTTTAGGTCACCTCCTGGGTCAGCCAAATAATACTAGAAAATTAAAAATTATTTATTCCTGGATTATCAGATTGTATAATTATTTCAGTACTGCCACTGCCACTGCGTTAGGCTTGAAATTTCCTTTCAATCATGTGGAATCCATTTGGTGAGTATTTTATTATTTTTTTAGTTATTCATTTCGCTCTATTTTATATTTCTTTGTTTTTTTAGTATTTCAAAGCGCTGGGTTGATTTGGACTATTATCTTCTACCGTGAGTAGTAGTAGTCCTCTAAATTTTAATTGAGTGCTATTAATGTATTTATTAATTTAGTTATGGCCCAAGTGGATGGACAAGACGATTGCATTCGTCTAGCTGATTGTTACGCAAAGCAAGCAGACGTTCATAAGGATTTAGGACAAACAGATTTATCAACCTATTATGAAAAGGCCAGGCTATACATAAAGGAACATAAAAAGTACAAGGGATGCAGAATCAGAAGGATTAACGATGTGAGCATTTGATAAAACATGTGTCGAAAGGTCATCATTAATTTATTCAATGCACACACTAGAACTGCAAAGCTAAACTCTCGGGTTGTAAGGGACGCTATAGGACGATTGTACGGGAAGAGATGAAGGGAAAAATCGGTGAAGGCGACCTTCTTAATCGTCTGACTAGTTTCAATCGTCAATGTAACTTTGACTACGCTTTGTTCTTTTGCCGAAATAATGATCCAGCTCATTGGCCTGCAGAAATTCAAGATATTTATCAGGCTATCAAAGTCGACTACAATGTACCGTGTGAACCCTCATGTGGCCTTCAGACATTTCAAGAGTATCACGAAACACTCGGGAAAAAATATCCAGATGATTTTCCATCGGATTGGGAACAGAAATTGAAAGAGGAGCTTAAGAAAGAAAAGGAGATAGAGAAGATGTTGTCGAAATAAATCCAACAGCACGCGTATTGACCCTAGACCTTGAATGACTACAAAAACAAAATTTGTCAGCTTTTTCGAACATGTGTTTACCAAATTCATCGGTCTCATTTTGCCTGACTTTTTAATAAACTAAATTTTGCACGTGTGCCAGAATCATCCTGAATTATCCATGCCATAACGACCAAAATCACTACAAGTTACTTGAAAATTTATCAATATTTGAATTTGAGGTCATAATTCTGGTTGACTCAAAATTATCATCAATTTTTTCTTTTATTTTTTAAATTTGTGAGAAATCGTGTCAGGATCATGGCAAATCTGACGCACGCTGTGTTTTTGGTCATTGTTGTTCTTGCTATATTTTCTGGTTTTCCCAGCTGTGTTGAAGGTCAGTTGAATTTATTGGCTGTTTGGCTGTTGCTGTAAAATTTTGAAGATAATTTTAACACTGCATTGCGCAGCTCTTACATGCAAATGCTCAAATAACCCAGCATGCTCAAGCGGTCATCAAATTTGCGGAAAAGATGAGACATTGTGCTTCAAACTTACAGGACAAGCAGGTAATATATACATTTTTAAATGTAATATATGAGATATAGAGCTATATAGGGATATAAGAATACCTTTATAGAAATAGCATCTTATAGAGGTGTATAGATGTATTGAGAATATAAATTGAAGGTTATTGGTTTTGATTACACTGAATTTTTGCAAGGAAGAAGGTGAAGGCTGTCTGAACCCAGCTCAATTCCCAGAAGATGAACCTAAGGCCGGAAAATGCACAAAGACAGGTACAGAGGCTTGTTATTGTAACACGGACAATTGTACACCTCCAAGTCCAGAATCTGTTGCAGCTGGAAAAGCGATAGGATCTGGTGATAGTACTAGTGATAATGAATCTCAGAATCCTGAAGATAGAAATGCTAATGGTCATGAGTCAGACCCAGCATCAGCGCAGCCAGAATCAGATAAGAACGGATCAGCGCCAGCAGCTTTTGTCGGCCTATGGTCTTGGTTCGGCATCTTTTATACAATTTTGCTTCTTTTGTCCTCATAATTAAGTTCAGGACTCTAAAATTGATATTTTCTCTCAACACGAAGAAATAACTTGGATTATTAATGTTAATCTTGTTGACGAAGTGCAATTTGATAAAACATGAGTAATAAATCGTAAAAGAAAATTTGAATAAACTTGTTTTGTATTTTTATTTTATTTTACAATGCAAAGAATTATACTATAGTTTTTGTGATCTAGAAAATATATTTTTAACATTTAGAATATAATTTTAATTCGTTTAATCAATGATCTTAGTCATATCCACCACTGGCAGCGGGTTTAGTCCAACCAACGTTATACTCGGGACTGGGTGTGGTCCAACCTAATGTGGATGTGGGTTTAGTCCAACCACTTGGGGGCGTGGTCCAACCTTCAGTGGGTTTAGACCATCCACTATGGGGCGGGGGCGTGGTCCAACCTTCAGTGGGTTTAGACCAACCACTAGGGGGCGTGGTCCAACCATCATTATCTAGCGGTTTAGCCCAACCATCATTAACTCTGGGTCTATCCCAACCTTCAGTGGGTTTAGGCCTATGCCAACCTTCAGTAGGTTTTTGTGGGTTTAGTCCAACCACTTGGGGGCGTGGTCCAACCTTCAGTGGGTTTAGACCAACCACTAGGGGGCGTGGTCCAACCATCATTATCTAGCGGCTTAGCCCAACCATCATTAACTCTGGGTCTATGCCAACCTTCAGTGGGTTTGGGCCTATTCCAACCTTCAGTGGGTTTGGGTCTATGCCAACCTTCAGTGGGTTTGGGTCTATGCCAACCTTCAGTAGGTTTGGGCCTATGCCAACCTTCAGTAGGTTTGGGTCTATGCCAACCTTCAGTGGGTTTGGGTCTATGCCAACCTTCAGTAGGTTTGGGCCTATTCCAACCTTCAGTAGGTTTGGGTCTATTCCAACCTTCAGTAGGTTTGGGCCTATCCCAACCTCCATGCTGTTCTTTGGGCTTAGTCCATCCACCAGAGTCTTCATCATGACCCCAACCACCAGAAGGTTTACTATGGTAATGCCACCAATTGAAATTGGTTTGGGCCTATTCCAACCTTCAGTAGGTTTGGGTTTTGTCCAACCACCATGCTCTTTAGGCTTAGTCCATCCACCAGAGTCTTCATCATGACCCCAACCACCAGAAGGTTTACTATGGTAATGCCACCAATTGAAATACGGGCGATTATACCCTGGGTAACTATTCCCTGTGATAACTATCGTTTCAGCTGATTCTAAATCATCAGATGAATCCATTAGACTTGGAGAAGGTGATGCAGAAGCTGGAGAAATTTCGGTTTTTGTACTCTCTTCGGCTGAGGCCTGAATGACTGTGACCATCAAGGTAGAGGTCAGCAAAGCAAACCAAATCTGAAACAAAAACATTTTGAAATATAATCAAATTTATAACTAAATTTTGAAAATTGAAAAAGCAGTCGCACTTACCATTTTTGAAATTATTTTAAACTAATTATTGGTTTGAAAGAATATTTTTAGTTAGAATGCAGGATGACAAGTAAAAACTGACTGAAGAAACAAAATCTCGTAAAGTATTTATACTCGTACTCATTTCTCTCTTCACCTAAAATTTTCACACATTTCAATAACCATAATATTTGCAAAAAATCTTTCAAAAGTTGAGATATTTCTTATATCGAGTACAAACTTGGGCCATAGCCATAGCCAGAGTGGAGTAATTGGCATATGGTTGCATAATTTGCTAGGAATTTAGGACACGGACTAAAAAATCCATAAAATTAGATTTGTATCTACTGAAACGTAAAATTACATGAAGAAACAAGCAAATTTCAATTAATAACGCAAGTTTTCATGACAAATGCAATACAGGATATTTTTATTGTCAGATTTTTCTGCTAAATTAAGTTCATTTTCACATTTGGCTTAAAAACTGGTAGGATGATTATAGCAATGTTCAACTAATTAATAGTGATAGTGATTATGATACCCGGGTCTACCAGGGCGGACAATTACAGTCTCATGTGGATAAATAGGCCTAGGAGGACGAATTATCACTGGTCGAGTTTGATGATAAGGTCTGGCAGGTCGAACAATTACGACTTGACGGGCATGTCTTGATCCATCTTGAGCCAGGTCATTCAGGTCAGATTCGTCTGGTGTATTCATCAAAGAATTTTCAGCAGCCGTTCCAGTTGCAGCCGCTAGTACAAGGAACAGACAAGCTGAGACAACTAAAACCTAGAATTACGATACATTCAGAAATTAATTGAAAACTTAATTATTTAATCTTGATCAAAAACTTACGAGTTTATAAGGTCTGGCAGGTCGAACAATTACGACTTGACGGGCATGTCTTGATCCATCTTGAGCCAGGTCATTCAGGTCAGATTCGTCTGGTGTATTCATCAAAGAATTGTCAGCAGCCGTTGCAGTTGCAGCCGCTAGTACAAGGACCAGACAAGCTGAGACAACTAAAATCTAGAATTAAGATACATTCAGAAATTAATTAAAAATTAAATTATTTAATCTTGATCAAAAACTTACGAGTCTGAGTTTGAGTTGCATTGCTTTGGCTTAAGATGAGAATATTACGTTAAGAAGATTTTAAACGATTGGTAAATTTTAGCATTTAGCCTTCAGTATTTATACCAGAATATTGGACATGAACTTGGCAATGAGATGTAATTAGCCGCCAATGCCAATGCAAATGCCAAATTAGCACTAACTACATAACAAATCCCACATTGCATAAATAATGCTTGCAGATTAGTAAAAAAATATTGTAAACTTGGGTACAGACGGAGAAATAACAAAGAGAGCAGTAGGAAATATTATAATTCATTCATTTTCTTGAGAAAACAAACAAAAAGTTTGAATGATGCGATGCAATGCAAAAATCAATTTTTCATAGGAATTTTGGCCAAAGTCAAACGAATCTCATGAATCTTACTCAATATTTCTTCTTAACTGAAAGTGAATGGGATTTTCTATGCAAACATTGGATTCTCATTTATTTGTACATTCACGTGGTCAAATATTAGAACAATAAACTTTCTATTTGGTTTTACCTTGTTCGTGACTCACCGACTGACAAAAAATTTCGTAGATATTGACAATTTTAATGCAAATCACTTCAAATACTTTTAATAATTTTTCTATGAATAAAGTTTTAATGAGAATGAGTGCGACCATAGTAGTGATGAGCTTGGCCACGATGATATCTCGGTCTGGACGGTGATGAAACATAGTAGACATGTCCACGACGATAATGATAGGCAGGTCGACCAAATATTTGACGAGTTTGTCGTCTTGGATGAATATCTGCGTCCACTTCCTCAGTCAGGTCACTCGGGTCATTCTCATTCCATTGCAATAGCAATGCTTCTTCTGAATTTCCCGAATTTTGGAAAGAAATTTCATCGGCCTCGGCTGATACAGCAAAAACGAATACCACGCAAACTGATGCCAACAAAATCTACAATAATTTATAACACTACACGTTAAGGCCAAAAAAATTAATAAAACTATATAGTTTATGACTTACGATTTTGAGCTGCTGCATATGTAGAATTAATTAAAAAAAGGTTTCGCGATTTAATGAATATGAAATTAAATTACAATGAAAATGAGATGAATGAGCCACAGTTCCCAAGTATTTATACCCCAGGTCACGAATTTGTACGACATGAACTTGATGACAAAATGTTGAGGAGAAGAAATTAGACAAATTAGCACCAATTTACAAACTACGCATCGCAAGATGAAGCGCTAGGCTAGGCCCAGGCCATGGCTTAGCCCAAGACGTACGTACAAACTTTACATTACATAGCAAGCATTAGTAAACTAGGGTGTGGAAAAACAAAGAGTGGAAAAATCTATTAATTTTTCTAAAGAAAGTGAAGAGCGAGTAATATGAATTGTTTTTTAGAGAATTATCAAAACTTACTAAAAGAAACAAACAGAGGCATATTCGTTGAACTCTGTTCGGTAGGAGCAATAAGCTAATAAAAATTTACGTAGAAATCTTCAATCTCATTTGGCACTTTCTGCAAACTTTTTTTATGTTTGCAGATTGCAAATATTGCCAATCCTTTTCCTTTCTTATTGCATTAGCATTGTCTTGTTGTATTTGCTCTGTAATTTCATTGAAGAGCAAAAAATATACTGCCAATAGTGAAGAGCGAGTAATATGAATTGTTTTTTAGAGAATTATCAAAACTTACTAAAAGAAACAAACAGAAGCATATTCGTTGAACTCTTTTCGGCAGGAGCAATAAGCTAATAAAAATTTACGTAGAAATCTTCAATCTCATTTGGCACTTTCTGCATACGTTTTTTATGTTTGCAGATTGCAAATATTGCCAATCCTTTTCCTTTCTTATTGCATTAGCATTGTCTTGTTGTATTTGCTCTGTAATTTCATTGAAGAGCAAAAAAATGTATAGCCAATCCATTTGATTTAGGCATATATTTGATACTGTGCTAAAGTAATATACTTTCATCGCGTATTTTTATTGGAATTAAAGTGCTTTGAATGATTTTCATTGGGATTTTAGGCCAAAACAAGCAGACTACAAATTACACGAGAATCACACTTTCACTCTCTTCGTCTCGTCTCAATTTCTGTTTAACTTTTCGTGTGAGTGTAATCTGCAAATATTGCATTGCATTTTGCATTGCCTTTCGTCTCGTCTCGTCTTTTTTTAAATAGATATATAAAAAATTATGAACTTCCGCTAACCTATTCTGTGTCTTGCCTGATACGTATACGAATACTCAAAAAAAATTAATAAATCTTCTCAATTTATATTTGTAACCCATTAAAATCCGAAACATTCATAAAATAGTAAAGTAAAATTAGTCATAACAAAATTAATTAGTTAAAAATACAAAAATCAAGCAGCGGGTCATTTCATGAGGCAATTCAAATTAGTTCTGCAACAACTTTCTTCTGGCATAGTACGAACCCATTTACGCAATGCAATGAGCACAATCCCAGCAAAAACGGTCACAGCTCCAAGTATTCTAAAAAACAAAATAAGATCAAAATTTAAATAATTGCCAAATTTGAACGAACGCATAAAATATTTTAAATCTTACGAAATTAAATCCGGAAACATTTGTAAGAAGATAATTTGCCAAATGAATGCAAAAATAACATAGGAAGTTTTCACAATAGAAATTGGGCCAGCTCCATCAAATTTGACTGCCAAAACTGAGAATAATTGTCCAATAAAAGTTAGACCAGAGAGTAAAATTGTGAGAAAAATATCCCAAGCTCCTTCTGGAAAACGAAATGTTCCATGCATCTGCTGATAAAATAATTCCTTCCAGCATTCCAACAATTCCAAATGCAAATATCATCAGTGCAAAATTAATTTTTCTCAGTTTTCTTGTAATTATGATCGTGACTGAAGAACTTGCCAGAGCTCCGACGGATAGTGCAAGACCAATCTATACACATAAAAAATTAATTAATTAGTTTTGTTAATTTTTGAATTAATTATTTTTAATTACCAAAGTATCCGAATCAAATTCATTAGCTCCAGTCAGAATTGGCGGTCTAGACAGGACGAATACACCAGTGATGGCCAAAATTGCTGAAATCACTGAAATCACACTACATTTTTCATCCAGACAAAAATAAGCCAAAATTATGACAAGGGCCGGTGTGCTTCTAGTGACCACGGATACGTCAGCTAAGCTCAAATATCTCAAGGCACAAAATCGAAATATTGTAACGGCTCCACCAGTCATTCCTCGAGCCTAAAAAACAAAAACAAAAGGTCAGAGGTCAGAAAACAAAATAACTGTAGTATTTACCCATAAACCAATCATATTTCTCCTCTCATCCTTGAATTTTGGACCTACGAGTGGCCAAACGGGACTAAATACATTTTCTTTTTTCCAATATAGCAAATAAATTAAAATCGGGATTGCAGGCACGACGTTACCGACGTAGCGCCAAATGGTCAATGTAAAAGGGTCATAACCTGGCAGGAGTTTAACAATTAGAGCAGTTGATGACATAACCATCGAAGAAGCTAGGCAAAGTAGGATTCCTGCGTAAGTCCTGCATGGTTTTTCCACTTTTGTGTGTGAATTTTGTATTTTATCCAAATTAGCAGGAATTTTTGGTGCTATATTTATTACAGAATCTGGGATTCCATCGTTGATTATAAAATTACACGTATTTTTAGAATTTTTATTTTCGTCCGTCATTTCACTATGCCTGCACTTGCACTGTACAACTCACTTTGTAAAATTTTGCACTATTACTATTAATTTCAGGGTCAGCACAGCACATGTACAGGTTTCAAGTTCAAAGGAAAATTCCGGCTTGAACCTGAGCCCCTGAATATGAAATGTATTTTAATGTAAACTTTTTGCTCAAAATCCTATTAATTTCAGGGTCAGCACAGCACATGTACAGGTTTCAAGTTCAAAGGAAAATTCCGGCTTGAACCTGAGCCCCTGAATATGAAATGTATTTTAATGTAAAATTTTTGCTCAAAATCCATGGATTCGCATTAATTTATTGTCTCAATTGATTTCAATTTCAAGTTCACGGATTGCATTGTACTTGCTACTCATCATTTATTCGACATGTGCTCAAAATGCAAATTTTTCGGCTTAATTCAAATAACACTAACGTTCACTTCACTTGGAATTTAAATATGGCCCAAGAGAAATAAATACAAAATTAATAGACATTTGTCAGAATAAAAATTCCGTGGCTATAGTAGTACAGTTGAGACTACACGAAACGTGTAAATATTTGTATGTCATTTGCACGTGCAATTTGAACTGGTGTGATGTATGGTCATGTTCCGAAAATAGAACCCGGGTTCCCCGTATCTAATTATTCGCGACAGCTATACGCTGTAGCTATGCCTTATACCAAACCACAGTAATTAAACCAAGCAACGCAGGATAAATTATTTAGTGATTATATTATAAAGGAAGTAGGCCTAGTCTGGCAATTTTGATAGTAAGGTTACATAATTAATTTACTATACTCAAATTTACATGTAAAATAAACACACCACGTACCCATAGTCCAAGGAAATTGATTCGTTTTTCTTTTCCGGTTTTTCCTTTGGCAGTAAGGGGCCAAATTGCCTGGAAAACAATGACTTCCTTTTTCCAGCCGACGTAATAAATCAAAATAGGAATGGACGGTAAAACATTTCCAGCATAGCGCCATATAGCCAATGTAAATGGATCGTATGATTTTAGCAAAACAGCCAAGAATCCAACCATAGACATGGCAGAACAACTCAACATGCAAAATAAAATTCCACCGTAACGTCTCCAACCCGTTGTCGTTTCAGATTCTGACACATGTTTTGGATTTTTAACTTTGATACGAGTGTCTAGCTCAAATTTATGTGCAACAGGGACAACTGCCCATGAATTATCGGCCACGGCTACGGCTACGGTCGTGTTGTGATGATGATTTAATTTGTAATTTTTTAACCCCATTCTGTTGGAATATTTTGAACAATTGAGCTGAGCTTAGTTGAGTCGTCTCGTATGTATCTTTTTCCTTAATTGCATCCATCCTTCATATCTTTTCTTATCGTCTCGTCTCGCCTCATTTTAAGAATAGTTTTTACACCTTTGCTTTTCCTTAAGATTTTCCCAGCTTAAGGCTAAACAACCTTTTAACCTTCCTGTCTGGTTGACTCTGAACCCTTCGTTATGTCAGTTGAAGTTGTAGATAAGAAAATTAGACGAGTATTAATATTCATTCCGGCACCTGTTTCAACCTTTTTGGGCGAAGGAAAATTTTATTTTGCGTCACACTCAGCCATAGCCAATATTTTTGTGATGAGTAAATATGCTTGAGGAAAATTTTATTGACATTAGTTTTTATTTTGACATTAAAAAGTTGAAAATCATATCTTAACATAAAAAGTTGTCCACCCGTAACATTAAGTTTATTAAATTTGGAAAACTGTACACATTCAAATATTAAAAAAGTCCAGAAAAATTTTAATATAAGCTATTGGTGAAAAAAGCATTGAGAATTTACTGAAATGGATTTCTTCAAAAAGTTTAACGACAACCTTTCTTAATTTCTAATGAAAATGTGGATGAAATTACTTTTGTAGACATTAATGCCCACCACACCCTTTCTCAAGTTTACATGGTGGTGCTTGCGTCTCACAAAGAACTACAATGTCCAAAACACCAGAATAATTTGGCAAGCCTAATGGGTAAAGATTAACTGGTGGTTCTGGTCTCCAAATCCCAGTTTCTCCTTCTGGACATTCACCAACTTCAATTTCTACTTTAAATTCTAAAGTCGGACCCGCACCCAAATTATTACAAATAGTTGTTTCCATTGGAGTTCCACTCCCGTCATTACAATCCGTAAAAAATTTGAGGGTCACACCTTCTGGAATTGAATTGTCATGAACAAGTTCAAATTTTCCTTGAACCTTAGCTAAAGCCTCGACAACAACATCATCCAAATTATCTGCTAAATCAGTTAAAGGTGCCACATAAGAGTTGGGAATTTGGGCAGATAATTCTTGATATACGGTCAATTGGTCAGGTGTTACCGCAAATACGATATTTTTTGTGTCCGCAATACTCTGAATTTGAGCTATTGATGGGTAATCCATTGTTACTTCCTCTGTGTAGCGTCCCGTATCTGGATCCAAATGACATTGATCATCGAAAGGGGTAGTGATACCAGCAGCCTGTAAAAAAGCAATTAAATTTAGTAATATGCAATAAAATAAAATTTATATTTATTTATAATTTATATTCCAAGTGTTTATACATAAAAATAAATTTATTAAATGCTAAATACTTACGACACCGTCTCCAGCTTGATGATACGGTGAATTTGTAACGGCTATGACCAAATGATTGGCTCCATCCCTCCACCCAATATCATTTTGACACAAGGCAGTTTGAGCCAATCCATCAAAAATATCGTCAGGATTATCCACCCCACTCGCACCAGGAATAGGATTAATAGCGGCTAGGACTTCTTCTGATGTTGCACTTGGTTTCAACTTGAATCGATTAATGAAGGCGTAGCTAATATAATAAATAGTTTTAAGTTGACTTAACAAAATATTGACAACAAAAATATATTGTGCTACTTACTCATAGCCAGGATATCCAAATGGAGATACTGGTTTGTCAGCAAAAGTTCCAAAACCAAGGGCCCAATTTGTAGAGTGTGCGTCGAGTAAGTTTGGTAGATTTCCCATAGCTTTAATGAAGGCGTTGCTATTTTTATAAAAATACTTATTAATATATTATTAGTATTTATTTAGAGAAAATTGAAAAAATAATATTATATGCTACAGCTATGCTACTTACTCATCATCAGGACTTCCAAATGGAGATACCGGTTTGTCAGCAAAAGTTCCAAAACCAAGGGCCCAATTTGTAGAGTGTGCGTCGAGTAAGGTTGGTAGATTTCCCATAGCCGGTTTAATATTGAATAGTTGACCATACATAGAACCAGTAAATTCAATCAGAACGTACAAATCCGTAGCAGGTTGAACAATGGGCCATGTAACTTTTATACTAGATTTTGAATTTGGGAGGACTGGAATGATGAGTGTTGAACTTTCATCAGGAACAACAAGTAATTCTGTAGAAAATGTGTCCAAAATATTCTGGTCTTCACAGCCATGAGCGGAGAGACGTTCATGGGAATTACAGCGTGGGCCTATGTTTCCAGGATATTCTCATCTTCACAACCATTGTGGGCAAGACGATCGTGGGAATTACAGCGCGGACCATGGCTAAATTCATCTTGAATGCAAAATGAACATCCGGAAATTGCTAGACAGAGTTGAGGGTCATAAGCTCCAGCCCCACAAACATGGTGACTTCCAGTATGACCTGACCCTTTGAAAGTAAATTAATAAAATAATGTAAAACTGAAATTACACTTTAGATATGTTGCGTCTTAAAAACTTTATTGGAAACATTTGAATTTCCTCCAATATTTTTAATAAAAGAAATCGTACGATTTCAGTATAATAATTTTTACCTGAATAATTGGCGGCCAAAGCAAGGGCCAGTGCATGATTTGCGAAATTTATAATCGCAATACAAATTAAGGCAGGAATGAGAATTCTGTTCATCGTGCTTATGCTCTAGCCTCGTCTGGTTTAGGATGAATGTTGAGTTTCAACGGATTTATTTTCTTTTTAACTGACAAATATTTTTCCCTTCGAAAAACACGTCCCAGCTTTTATAAGATTCTGGATCCGCTGAGCATAAAATGGTAAAAGGGTTGAACCGAACAGCTTATGTGTTATAAATACAAAAAAGAAAGGTTTTACACTTTGACTTTTTGCTTAAACTTTCAAACCCAACCTTTTAACATAAAATATGAACAGCCAGATTGAACTGGTTCCTTCTTTTTATAATTACGGTGAGCTTATTATTTTTACTAAACAAAAAGTTTTCCTTCAAGAATTTATTTAAGAATATCCCATACAACAGGTATTGAAGATAATCTGATGATGTACGAATTCATATACACATATCAAAATGAAAAAAATAGTTCGTTAAATTTAATAGATTACTAAAAAATCTTAAAAAACTGATGCCAGTTCCATTTCCTTTCAATACTAAGGGTACCAATGGTTTGAAATTTTTTAATTTCATTAGAAAAGCCTTGAAATTACAAAAATGTTACACCCACTTGATATGACTA
>WJEZ01001235.1:0-18789 GCA_009869925.1 Thalassaphorura encarpata | reverse complement strand
CTACAACACACTTCCAACAACTTGTCTGACACTTAGGTCAAGGTCATCACAGCTCCTCAAGTCTCGTGGACATTGTTGTAGTAGGAAAAGACCAACTAAAAAACTAATATTCTTAGCGTTGGGACTGTGACCTCGTTACCAAGTCATTTAACGTGGAAAAACTATAATAATAACTTTTCCAATTTGTATTCCTTCAACTCCAACTCCAGTCTCTGTCCAGGTAAGGCAAGTCAGTTCTTTCTTGTTCCGTCCGATTTTATTCATTGTTGTTTCCTTCCTTGAGTTTTGATAGGGTTGGTAGTCTGACCGAAGGATTAATTTAGTTATTTTTTGGCCAGCTCAATATCGTGACAATGGAAGTCAATCAGGACGAATGGGATTTCGCTGAAGCGGAGCAGAGTCGACTTAATAATTCAGATTTGGAGGTATGATCTCTCTTTGCTCTTACAAAACTAAGTTGATTACGTCTTATTTATGAATCGAACGAAGGTATTTAAGTTTGTTGTTGATTGATTTTAATTGTAGGTTACCGTATGCGAGGTGGGTTTAGCTCAACGTGTTGAAATCGTGAAATTTCCTCCAGAAATAAAGAACTTGATGGGGTTTCTGACTATGAGATTTAAAAAGTCGAAGGACGTTTTCATCAGAGAGTTGATTAACAATGCTGCTAGTTCATTGGATAAAATCCGTTATGAATCCTTGACTGATCCCTCAAAACTTGAGACTGGAAGCGAATTCTACATCAAGATTGTTGTCAACAAGGAGGAAAAGACTCTGACCGTCATTGACACAGGAATCGGGATGACTAAATCGATGCTATATCACCGCTTGGGAGAGGCAGTCAAGTCTGGAGTTCAAGCCTTCAGAGAGGCTTTTAAACTTCGTGCCGATACTTCCAAGCTTGGTGTCTACGGCGTCGGCTTTTTCACATCGTATCTCGTGGCGGACCGTGTGACGGTCATCACAAAGCACAACGATGATGCTCAATATATATGGGAGTCTTGTGCTGGGGAGACGTTCACAATTCACACTGATAATGGTCCAAAACTTGGCCGGGGTTCAAAAATCATCCTGACATTAAAGGATGAAGAGTTGGAATTTTGTGAGGTAACTGAGAAAAGGAAAAATTCTTTATTTCAACTGGTTTTCGATAATTGAATATTTTTCAATTTTTAAACAGGGGTCTAACATCAAGGAAATTTTACATAAAAAATGTCATTTTATGAATTATCCCATTCAATTGGTTATTGAAAGTACTACTTATGTTGATGTGGAAGACCTCAGTCGTCCGACACTCAATTCTACTAAAAGATCCAGTGGCTATTTCCTATGAAGAATATTTAGGATTCTACAAGCATTTGACATACCCTGGAGGAAAATACATGGCTATGAAGCCAGTCCGTATCGGCGGTGGCCATTTGTTCCACGGTATCATTTACGTCCCGTACAGGGTTCCTGACAGCACGGATGAAAGAACGTTTAAGCTGTATATTCAAAATTATCTAATAATGGATAAAGGAGATGACATTTTTCCAAATTACTTGAGTTTTATCAGGGGTAAGAATTTGAAAACTTAATAGAAATCAATATGATATATTTTGATATATTTTTTATTTTAAATTCCAGGTGCTGGGAACAGCCAGCATCTTCCCACAAATGTTTCAAGAGAAAATCTTCTTCAAAGTAGAGTTTTTAAAGGCATTGGTAAGAAGTTGATTGGGAAGTGCTTGGAACTATTTCAGCAGTTGGCCTATAGGCCAATTGAATTCAAGGACTTCTACGAGAAATATAACCATTTCCTGAAGATGGGAGTTATCGAGGATGCGCGTAATATGGTGAAATTGGTAGAACTATTACGATATTCTTCCAATGAATCACCGTGTTTCGCCATCAGCTTCCGAGACTATGTTTCTAGGATGAAGGAAGACCAAAAATTCATCTTCTACATCACTGGTAACTGATAACTGAATCTCAGAATTTGGATTAGAATTAATTTTCTGGTAATGATTGTATCAATTTTCTTTCCATTTATTTATAATTAGGTATTTCTGTCGAAGCTCTTCGCACTTCACCCTTTGCTGAGCGATTGAAAACGCTTGAATTGGAATACTTTTTTATGACTTCTCCAATAGATGATTATGTTATCGACAAAATGAAACAATACGACGGAATCAAATTCATGAACATTAGTAAGCATTACTTAGACCTCCCTGAAACTAATGAAGATAAAAGAAAATTCGGAACAGCTCAAGTAAAATTTGAGGGATTGTGCAACCTCCTGAAAAAAATTCTTGGTCAGAAAGTTGAAAAAGTGGTCGTGTCTAAAAGACTGGTGGATTCTCCATGCTGCATTGTTACTTCGCACTATGGGTGGTCAGCCAACATGGAGCGAACCATGAAGAATAAACGTCTTGGTGGTACTCTCTCCAGTTTCTTTAAGCCAAACAAAAGGATTCTTGAAATAAATCCTGATGATCCTATCATTGAGAACCTTAGGAGTAGGGGTGACGCCATCGTGCATGATGCAGCTGTTAAAAATCTTGTTTTGCTTCTCTTGGAGACTTCCTGGATAATTTCTGGATTTCCACTCGAAGACCCCACAGTAAGTCATATTCAAATTATTATAGCTTAGTATTTCGTCACGTCATCAGCTGAGCTGAAACATAATCAAATTCGTTTTATTTAATATTGCAGATTCATGCCAACAGGGTTTACGACCTGACGGAATATAATCTTGGTATAAGCGGCTCAGAAAATGATGTCGAAGGTAGTGCAGTTGAAGAAGATGAGGACGCTACGCCCTTGGGAAGACGTTGATTAAATTACCAATCGTTTCAAATCAAATCACTCAAGTTTTAAGAGCACTAGGTATTATAGAGCTTATTTTTTTACTCGGTGAATATTTGTGATGCAAAAGCTTTTCATTCTACAGATTTATTCTGTATTCCTATGTAATGTACATTAATTATTGAAATATTATGGGTAGGCAAAACTTTGTGCAATAACTTGTTAATTTGTGAAATAACTCAAGTGTTAATTAGGAAATATTCATGTATCTAATTATTGTACCTGAATATTGGTATTTTCGATACTAATTATTAGTACAAGACAGTGAGTACAGGAAACTAAGTAGTTTGGATTTCAAGAATGCATAATAAATTGAGTTTAACTAAAAACTTAAAACTGGTTGTGACTTTCAGGCAAGTATGAGTTAATGGTACATTTATTTTTTTGAAGTAATTAAGATTTTTAGTTAATGTCGAGGCTCTAGAAGAAAATTGCAGGAGGTAGGAGACAACATCATGCCATATTCAGGCAATTCATCAGGTCTGAAACTCAGTCCCTTTGGTAGGCGTAATATTGAAATTTTTCATAATATTTGTAAACATGATGCGGACGACTGAGCGACTCAGATCTTCTCCAATGCACATGTTTTTACCTGCACAATCATAAAATAGTATTAGAAAATAGTGTCAGAATCAACCAAGACTTAAAAAATTCTTACCACTTGGAATTAAATTGTCATTTCGCCGTAAAGTCCCATCCTCATTTATGAACCTTTCTGGGGAAAATATGTTTGGCTTATCCCAAACACGCGGATCATGATTAACGGACCAAAATAGTGGAACGATGAGAGAGCCCTTTGGAATCAAAAATTCTCCTAGCTTTCCATCCTACAATTTTTTTTAAAACTTGTTCAGGTATATTCGAACCAATTTTTTTAACATTGTATTGCAAACCTCTTGCGTCTGATGTGGAATGCCAAGAGGGAGAACGCTGGCATGACGCCATGTTTCCATGATCGTAGCTTCTGTATAGGGCAATTGCTTCAAATCTTGCAAACTGATTTCCACATCAGCTCCACGTTTTCTTAGTGAATTGATCTCATTCAAAATCTTATCCTGTAAGTACAACCAGAAAAAGTTAGCATTACACACAATGCAAACATTTAAACTTAGATTTTTCCAAGGTACATATGGATTGCGTAAATTTTTAATAAAAGCAGTTTATGAAATACCTAATGCAAATTTAGTAGGTGTTAATGTATGGATAAAGTCATTTGCTAATGATACGAGTATACAAAGGAGTAATACTATTACCTGAACATCAGGGTAAATTGCCATGTATAAAAAAAGCCATTTGAGCGTCGTCATTGAGGATTCCCAACCAACGCCAATGAGATCTGATAAAACGTTGAAAAGTTCTTCCCTTGTAAATGTTCCCACGTCACTTCCTTCTCTTCGTTTAAGCTATTAATTTGTTCAAGATCACAAAAAATATAAATTCACATAAGCCTAAGGTTAACTTTTAAAGGCTGGGCTAGTGGCTAGTGTAATCCAGGTATCTATCATGGGTTAAGTTTTAAAAAAAATAAGGAAGGTCAGCATAGCACAGTATGGCATGGGCTATAGTCACACGTGTGAGGTTTTTGATTGTGATTGGTCAATTCTGAGTAAATTTATTATGAAATGAATCCTTGGAGGCCTAAATTTCTTACTTCCATGATGTAAGCATCCAAATTCCCAACCAACACCAATGAGATCTGATAAAACGTTGAAAACTTCTTCCTTTGTAAATGTTCCCACGTCACTTCCTTCTCTTCGTTTAAGCTATTAATTTGTTCAAGATCACAAAAAATATAAATTCACATAAGTCTAAGGTTAACTTTTAAAGGCTGGGCTAGTGTAATCCAGGTATCTATCATGGGTTAAGTTTTAGAAAAAATAAGGAAGGTCAGCATAGCACAGTATGGCATGGGCTTTAGTCACACGTGTGAGGTTTTTGATTGTGATTGGTCAATTCTGAGTAAATTTATTATGAAATGAATCCTTGGAGGCCTAAATTTCTTACTTCCATGATGTAAGCATCCAAAACGCTCGACACGTTATTCGCATGGACAGTTCTCGCTGATTTCATTCGAATCTCTTCAAAAATGTGTCTTGTTTCTGCTAGCCCGGTCTCAAAAGCTGTCAGGGAATCACTTACTGCAAATCGTCTAGAAAAATAATCAGAGCTATAATAATTGAGCCAATCAAATGATATAGGCCAGCGTTCTGCATACCTTAGCCAAGGAACGTAGTTGATAGTTCCTGTGACCTTTGACACTTGACGCCCTGCCTCATATGTGTCCAAAAGAACTCGCCAATCTGCCCCTTTCTTGTCGAATCGAGTTCCAAGAATAATGCTAGTTAGTACAGAACCAACGCTGGTCTTAAGAGCTGGCATAATGTCATATGATTGTCCCATCGTCTTTTCCAATTCCTGTAAGTCCCGATTTTATTGTCAGAATTAAGAATTATTTCAGAAAAATATTTCTTAATACAAACCTGAATCAAATCCCTTGCAGCATGTTCAACTCTTAATTCCAAAATTGTCTTTTCTCCTCCAGGTTTAGCAGCCCCGAGTTTTTGTAGGACAGAGGACACAAATAATCTGTGATCCTTCCATTTTTCGCTTTCTGCCGTAGATATTCCTGTAAATTAGGATAAAATTATTCGTTTATGCTATTCTAGTTCCGGTTAAGTCTTCAAGGTCCGGTATTCACAAAAATTTTGGGAAAGATACCATTAATTTCTTCAAACATGGCCATGAAATGTGGTAGGATATGTATTACAACGCATTGCCACTATCATTGGCATTGACAGACGCCTATAATTTACATTAGTAGTAGTATAACGTGAAAACTTTTCCAGTGATCCTTCGCATGAAATGTGTAAGTAGTAGTTCTATCCAATTCTCTCCTCTGTATTACCATGAACTAACAAACTCGTTTGTGCAAAAAAGTAAGGAAAAACAGAAAGATGTTTTTTTTTCATGTAGAGTTGAGTAAGCCAAAGTTGAGGATTTTCCATGCATTCTTTTTGACGTAATGGGTTCTACCGCGACAGTAAAAAACGTTTAAACGTTAAACCCCGTGTAAAAATTATTAATGTGTTGCTAATGGGAAAATATGAAGGATTTGTAAATTTTTGCATTGTTGCATCCATCCGTCGGCGTCAACGCACTTGAATCATTCTTTGGTAATAAAAAAGAGGACGAGACAGAATGTAAAAATGCGTGGTGGTGCTAGTCGTGGTGCTTAAGAACGGGTAACGGTTCATGTAATAAAACCAAATTTGCACCGACGGATGTTTTTGCTCAATCAATGGGACTGAGTATGTCCGTTCCTTAGTTAAGTTTATAATATATGTAGCCTTTAGACTTAATGTTCATGTGAACTTGTTATTTTTATATAATTAATTGCATTTGTTCGCTCGCAGTATTTGAATAAATTTTTCTAGTTAAGAAGAAGTTGTTGAATGAAAGCAAGAAATTTACTCCGACTGCGACTGCACTCGGATGCATGTAATAGAGCAATAAAAATACATAATAATTAAAATCCTGTTCATTGGGAGAATTTGTCTTTTCCTCCCACGACATTTCCATTGTGATGATTATCTGGTTCAATTTAAATTCCCTAGACCTCAGCATATTCGTTGTAAAAATATTGAAGGTAATTAATACAGATTGGATTGAGTAATTAGATCAAATTCTTAGGAAAAGCACAACCTAATTTTTTTTAAAATGAAAATCCTAACTCACCATAAGTCTTGAGTGTTCCATTATTTGCAAAAAGTGGTGGTCTCCCATTAAAAGTCTCACTTTTGAGTGCTTCTCGTATCAAATTAACATCGGCCAAAATGACCGTGTACACAGAACCAAATTGAACACTAAACACACGACCATATTGTTGAACGAGTTCATTGAGAGTCAAATAAGGTGATTCTGAGCTAAGTATGGGTAAATAACCAAAAAATGGTAAACCCATAGGTCCAGGTGGATAATTTTTATCTCGATAATCAATAATGGCTGAACATAGGATGATTAGAGTAATCAGACTAAAAAATACTTTGTCAAAATTCTCACTAACGTATGTTGTAATTATTTCCCACATTTTGGAGAGCTGGATTTTGTTCAAAATATAAAAGTTGTAATAATTTTGAACTTGAATTAATAAGGATTGGTGTGTACAGTTAAAGAGCCCAAGAATTTCTACGAGAATCTCTTCGTTCACTTCAACTTCACTTGATTAACTAAACTTTGCAAAAGGAACTGGACTCAGTGTAGCTTTAGCCTAAAGACTTTTATCCCTCCGTCCGTCGTCCGTACTTGTTTTCTCAAGGTGGTTCTCACGATTGAATTCTTCAATCCAATCCAGGATGAAGAATCTTACTGTCTTAACTTTATCCCAAGTCATGCAATGTAATGCAATACAGGTGAACTAACGCGGCAAAAGGTCTAATTAACTCTCCCATGCAAAAATCAAAGCAAAAACCAAATCATTCTTAACCCCAAGAGACGTCACCCTCTATGAGTAAGCCAGCCAATGTGTATTCCCAACATTACGTAATAACATTTGCATTGAATTGAATTGAAGTGCGAGATTCATCATCCAAAGCAACACGTGCGTTTTTTAAACTCAGAGTTGAATGCTCACCCATTTTTCTGTTTTTTTTTTGTTGTTGCAATTTTTTGAATTAATTAAAATTTTAAAGGATAATTAAGTTTATTCGGGATAAGAAAAGGCAGAGTATTTATTTTACTGATAGTAATTGCACATTTTGTGTAGTTGTGTATTCCCAACATTACGTAATAACATTTGCATTGAATTGAATTGAAGTGCGAGATTCATCATCCAAAGCAACACGTGCGTTTTTTAAACTCAGAGTTGAATGCTCACCCATTTTTTCTGTTTTTTTATTGTTGCAATTTTTGGAATTAATTCAAATTTTAAAGGATAATTAAGTTTATTCGGGATAAGAAAAGGCAGAGTATTTATTTTACTGATAGTAATTGCAAATTTTGTGTAGTTTAAATGAACTATAGAGTAGGACTAGAGCATGAAGTGAGACTGTTGAATCTGAATGGACTAACGGTGTTTTGTGGAAAAATTAAACATTCCTAGGATCAAAAACTCGTTTTTTAACCCACTCAATCCAATCCTTCTTTCAGGTGCAAAGATTAAGTGAGACCGTTGAATCTGAATGGACTAACGGTGTTTTGTGGAAAAATTAAACATTCCTAGGATCAAAAACTCGTTTTTTAACCCACTCAATCCAATCCTTCTTTCAGGTGCAAAGATATAAATCTTTCACTCAAATTTTGTGTTTCTTATTCCCAGTGCACAGCACAAGGGAAGGTTCCCTAGCTGCCTTTTGGTTGTCAATTGTACAAGGCAAGAGGCTCTTTTACATTTTATTCGCATGTAAAGATGCAAAACAAGGTTTCTTTAGTACATTGCATTTGAAGTAATACAAGTAAAGTACAAGCGTAATACAAGTAAACAGTATCAGTTGCATGCAAAAGTCTTTTCTTTCTTCCTTGCAGAATTCTTTTGCCACAGAGCAAGAGCAACGCTACGAGACGACTTAGGTTAGGTTTAGTCATTCTCGTTTGTAAAGCAAATGTAATTATGATGATGATTAAATCCTGAGTTAATAAAATACAGCTTATATCCGGTTCCGGTCTACAGTCTACCAAGAATTAATAAATTCATAAAGTGTGTTAGAAGCAGAAAGGGTTAGTCTTATAGTTTTTCTTGCAATGCAGTGTAGTGTGTAAAGTGCAAGTTCTTGGTGCTGATGCTCATGCTGATGCCGGGCAACTTGAGAATGAGAATGAGAGTTGATCCAAGTTTAAAACTAAACCTTCGTCCAAGTCTAGTCTGGCTTTGGCTATAGCATTAAGCACTAGACAATTCCACTGTGTATGTACTTTGTGGGCGGGCGGCAGGAAAGACCGACTTTGAATTGGTCCTCATCATTTCATTTTCACTTGACACAGGACAGGAGACCGAACACAACGGGGAAGAAAATTAGCTGGACCAGGTCTTGGTCAGTGAATCCGTCCATTCCGTTCCAGTTTTGATCTCAATCCGTGAGTCCATAATTCAGTTGTCATTGTCACGGTAATAAAACTTTATTTGCTTGGCTCGGCTGTCAAAAATCCTAGCATAAAAATTAGTCAGGGTTAAGCTAATGCATTCATTTCATTTTCTTGGAATATTTCTCAAGGTCCAGGTTCAACTCTTGAAGACGTTTGACTTTTCCTTACGGAAATCCCTGGCCTGCCTGGGTCCTAGACGCCAAGTACAACTACGAGAATAAGGTAAAAACAATGGAATTATTTAATTTTTTTTCATTGGGGTGGGTGGACTAGATGTAAAAACGTGTGAAGTCAAAATAATCTTTTCCCGTGCATAAATTAATAATGACTACACTACGCGTACATCTGTCATATATTGACGAAGGTTTTCTGCTTAATTATTTATGCCATGCGAATGAATACAATAAGAATTTTTTGTTACTAGATTTAATTGGAAATTTTTAGAATTTGGATATTTTTCCAGCGTGATGGAAAAGGGTTTTGAGGTCAATAGGTCAGGCTAGGCTTGTAGAGTTTGGTTGCATTATTATGCATGACTGTTTCCGGTCGGTGTAAGTTGAATCAAGTTTTAGACTTGGAGTGTAATGCAAATGCAAGTAGGATGGAAGTAGTAGTAGTAGTGTTTACATTTGTCACATTATATTGGAAAGTAATTTGAGTTGCCTGTGCTTTTGCCTTGCCTTGCTTTGGCTTGGGCTGTATTTGCTCACTCAACTCTATTTGCCTTGCCTTCGTTTCTTATCTTTCAGCTTTTGCTTTTATCATTTCCACTTCCATTTTCACCTTTTATTTTATCATTTATTTAACTCTTCCACGGACGGACGGACGTGGAGATAACGTCAACTTCAATGTCGAGCTTAGTTTAGTCTAGTCAAGTTGAGTCCAGTGGGCTTTAAAATTTCATAGTTATAATTTGTTTGTATCGTGTAACAAGTCATCTCGTCATACACTACAAAAATTAAACATGAGCAACAATTAAATTCTAATACGTAATATTCTGGACTGGGATTTTTAGGGATTGAAAAATTGAGTGAGTGAAGAATGAGTACAGTTAGTGGGAGACCTGTGCCACCCATATGGCAAATTCGATGGCCAGATCTCAATCAAGATGGTCGTGTCCGTACAAAGCCATTCCTCGAAGCTTGTGATGGAATTGTCCATTTCTTTGGTAAGAATTTGCACTATGTTGATTACACAGCATTTGATTATGAATATGAGTTTGAATTTTAATTGTTAGATCAATTTGGAGCTATGTTTGGCCCCGTGAAACGAGATATTCAAGGGAATGTCAACGTAAGTCAATTAAACGCAGCGTCTGACCTTCAAAAATATGTGTGTTTATGTTGTCTTTATAGAGTCTGTACAATAAATATTTGACGAATCCTGCATTGTTCAAAACATTGAACGATATGGTTGAGACAGAATTGGCGACAAAGGAAGGATCGGCAATCGAGTCTTTGCTTTGGTTGAAACGGTAAGGCATACAAGGAAAAGAAAATCAACAAAATGTCCTAATCAATTTTTTAATTTTGTTTTTTTAGTGGATTGCATTTTACATGTCTTCTTCTGTTGAGCATGGTCGAAGATTTTGACAAAGGACTGGACAACCCGAGCTTGGCGGCCAATTTCTACTACGCTTACGAAATTTCCCTAAAGCCTCATCACAATTGGGTTGTTCAGAAATTCTTTACTGCTTGTGTAAGCTAATTTATTAAGACACTAGACGTTGATTTGCTCTAATTACAAATAATGATTTTGATTTCTTTCCCTAGGTCACAAGCCGTTTCTGCCCAAAACGAATGGATGTGTTGAAATCCATGGCTAAAGATGAGGAAAGTAAAGATGATGCTGTGATTGAAGTCATGAGAGAATTTATGAATGGACTCAGAAAAAATTTACAAGCGATTCTGGATCTCTACGTAGCTAAGGGATTGGATCCTTGCAAGATGATTAGGTAAACCACAACGAAAACAAAGCAGAGCGAAGCGTTGCATCAATGCACTTCAATTAAAAAAATATCAGCCAACAACTTTAAAATTCCATGAACATAAATGTGTTAGTCAAAACTTTGTATTTGCACTTGGCAATTGAGACAAAACCTATACAAAAATGAAATCTTTATGCGCGTAATACCTGTTGAAATGAAATAAAAAACGTTTTGACTGATCTCGACAATATTTATCAGAACTACGATACAAGTGAATTTAAATTTTAATTGTAGATATTTTTTAATCTTAATTGGAATACCACCTAACTAATTAATTTATTAATTGCAAATGTGTTCAATCGACAGAAAATATTGATAAATTCATCCAAAATTTAAATAAATACTTGAAATTAAAAATTCTCAAGAGTTCAAAAATATTTTACTCATTTTTTATATAAAAGCGTAATTAGATTTTCTGCTTAACTGGAATTTCTGATAATTCTTCCTCTGTGGATTCTTGAGCTGAATTTGTTTCAAATTCTGAGGATTCTCCAGAACTGCCCAAATCTCCTTGACCAAATTCCTGTTCTGGATATGGTGGAATATTTTGACGAGGTGGTGCAGCATATTTCCTTGCTGATAATTTCCAAGATTCTTGTGCCAATCGAAGATCTTTGAGCTCACTTGAAATTATGGAATTTAAATGAACAAATCCAACAATTAGCTCAGCAACCAAATAAATAACTGAGATTATATCCAGGACTGTAGTTCAAAGGAAAAAAGTGTGAAGAGAACAAATCAGTCAGAAGAAAAAATATTATGATTGGAAGTTGAACCAAAGTACTCATCATCCAATAAATTCCCAATTGTTGAGCCTGACAAAAAAATTGCAGAATTTTAATATACGTAGAAATTTTGCTTGATAAATATTTAGCTTCTTACATCGTCAGTTGAATTTCCTTTGATCCCAGCAGATATTCTTAAGAATGTGATCAGAACGTATATAAATGAACATCCTAATATAAGGCCACCATGAACTTTTTTAAGCTTCGACATCTAAATTATAAAAAATCATAGGACACATGATCGTATAAAGCTATAAATCGTGTTACCCGTCGTATATAAAGGAACATCCTAATATAAGGCCACCATGAACTTTTTTAAGCTTCGACATCTAAATTATAAAAAATCATAGGACACATGATCGTATAAAGCTATAAATCGTGTTTACCCGTCGTCCAATCATAAAAAGCCAGCCAATGACCCAAAGGAAATGAAAGTAGTAGCTGCCAAGGAGCAACAGTCCGAGGACCAACGAAGCTCTTACAGGGGTAGCACCTAATATAAATAATTATTTAAACGATTATTTAAAAAGATATTAAGTTATTTAAAATTTCCATAATCTTACAAAAGCAAACATTTTGTCCAGTTTTTCTGGTCAGAGTTGATTTGCTAATCCCTGGGAATATCCGCTCTGTGCTTGTCAAAAACATTCGTTTCGCCCAATCTATTTCNATAATCTTACAAAAGCAAACATTTTGTCCAGTTTTTCTGGTCAGAGTTGATTTGCTAATCCCTGGGAATATCCGCTCTGTGCTTGTCAAAAACATTCGTTTCGCCCAATCTATTTCTTCAGTTTGTTCAGGCTCATCACTCGTCCCACCGCCATTTTGATTTCTCTTTTTCCCTTGAGGGGAAACCTCCTTGGACTGTGCAGCACTTGTATTGACTTGGGAATCATAGCCTCCACGCATTGACATGGACTGAGAATGGGAAAAGGCCTCGGACCCTGATTCCCCTTCGTCACTCTTAATCGTTTTGGTTTTAGATAATTTCCTTTGGCTGGAAGCTGCTGATTTATTAGGTGTAGGTGAGCTGCTGACCTCATCGACTTGAAATACTGCTTTGGTCTTGACCTTGGCCTTTGACCTACGTTTCTGCTGATGACCCTCGTCAGTGTCTGATGCCAAAGCTACAGCATCTGATTCCAATTTGGGATCTTGTGCAGACGACACTACTGGCAAATCTGATTCTGGAGTTTCTTCTTTACTTTTCCTTTTCTCAGAATTTGATCTACGCCCAAACAATGAACCTTTAAATTTCATGTTGACTTTGCGAGTTCAAATATTCGAACTTGTTCCAGTTGTTTTTTTCTTAAAATATTGTGGAAAAATACTGAGATTGTATTTTGTCGGTTATGATGAAAGAAATAGAAATCCACAATGCAATGTAATGATGCACATGAGATGAGAGAGAGACAATACCCGGGTATTTGTATTTGCACGAAATGAAGTGAAATGACTTGTGTGTGTGTGTGTTGTGATTTCAAGTTGCTTGGTTGCACGCACTACATTTACCTGCCCCTGCGGTTCGGTTTTCCTCTTCCGGTTTTTTCCTCTCTACTGCCTCCCCCGCCTTATTATCATTTTTCTTTTGCATTTTCTCCTTCAGTGAAGAAATTTTTATCTGTCTGCCCTACATGGATCTTCATGCATAAAAATGGGACCAAATCAAATAAAGACGGAGTCAAAACCAATGCAATGCAACATGTCCAGAATTTATATGAATTTTATTCATAAGAAACTTAAAGTGACAAATACATTTAATTAATACCCACCACTACTAGGTTCAAAATGAATGCATTGATAAATTTGTACAAAAAAAAGTTAGAGATCTTGTGTGATGAGATCAGGAGGACGATGTATCACACGAACAAAACATTAGTGTACAGATTCTCCTATTTTTACAATATAAGTACAATATAGCAAGTACAGCTTAATCTTAATTTTATAAATATTCTCATGAGTTCTAATTAAATTCACGTCCGATGACACATAATTCTCAGAATTTCCGGCTGAAAATAAAATATTGTAAGGAATTATATAATTAAATTTAAAACTATTCATAGAAATTAGCAGGTAATACTTACCAGGAGTTTCGTACTTATTTTCAATCTTGACTGCCCAGTGCTGAAACCAAATTTTAGTACGAAAATGAACACAAAGAATTAAGAATTTTGTATGAGTATTTACATATAATATTTTTATACTATATATATCTCGATGGCACATTGATTTTTGCATTTTTATTTTAGCAGCTGTTCGTAATTTATGTAAAATTTAAAAATTCTCATCATAGTAAATATACGGACTGGACTAATATGTCTAATTTTTTCCAGAATAGAATAAATAATTTTTAATCCTATATTATACTATATGTAAATTTATTTTCTTTGTCCTTTTCTTTTATACATTAATTTCTTGACGGCTTGTCTAAATTCCTTGGAGCCAAAAGCATAGATCATTGTATCCAAAATTGCCTGAAGTGGTAGGACTGATCTCATGTGAACGAGTAAATATCTCCAAAGTGTTTCAACAATGGAACAATTAAAATCCGAATTGTTGCCATCTTCGCAGCTTCTATGAAGTGGAATGATTGTGATGATCGGAAGGATAAACACCCACATTGGAATCATGATCAAGAGCACAGTTCTTGCAAATCGGATTGATGGAAATAATCTCCGCATCTAAAAAAAATCAAATGCAAAAATTAAAAATCAGTTCATAAATTCTTACTTTTTTTTTAAATTTTTTCTTACGTGAAACATGTGTGCCCTTGCAAAATGAAGATTTCTAAAAAGTTGAAGCCTTGGAAGTGTAGGTTGAATAATTTTATGTGTACGGCAGCTGACCAATGACCTTGACCTTGGCAAAGTGTTATGATTAGGTTGTGTGGTTGGGATTGTATCCAAATGTGACATTGAGGTCATTTTACAATTCAAATCCAACTCTGTCTGTACATTTCCAATAATGACTGATGGTGGTAAAGATGGATCTGGTTGAACGACTAAAGAGACAGGAACTGATAAAGATTCTGGGATTGTTGGAAGGGACAAAGTACGGACCAGAGGGGTCATCGTGTCATCAATCATGCAAGAATCAATGTCATGGTGTGTCATTATAGGAGATTCCAAATCCAAGGATGGGGCTTCATTTCCTCGATTTATATTCAAATCCATGTCCAAGGGTCCAATGACTACGGCGTCAGTGATGGGCAAAAGATTATTTGGTGGATTAATTCCATTATCCATTGGATTCGCCGTAATGTTCATGGAAATTGGGAGTAGAGTGTTGACAAAAGTTTCATTTTTGAATCCACATTTTCCACAAACGACAGAAACACGACGACCACCCAAAGCTGGTTCTTGGGCATAGATTGCATTCAGTTGACGTTTTGCAATTCTAAGTACAGCACTGTTGAAAAGAAGTGTCAAAATAGAGCAAATCGTGAGAACGACTGTCAAATAAATCAATTGCAAATTTTGTGCTTCGACAAATTGGGTCAAGAATCCCAAGGAATACAGAAGCTCCAGCCAATGAGAGTCCAGTTAATATCACGATAAAAAAACCAATCGCCACCTGTCAAAATCAATGTTCATTATTAGTTGAAAAAAATAATTTAAAATGCAGTATAAAATACATACATGTTTATTTGAGACTGATGAAGAGTAAAAAAATGGGTATCGGACAGCTATGAGGCGATCCAATGAGAGAAGAGTCAGGAGAAGCATGTTGACAACGTAAGGGACGCCTAGTGTTGTTTTCTGCAATAACACAAAGGTCATGCCTTGGGCGATCAGGGATAAGAAGTAGGAGATCTAATAATTTGTGAGCCCCAACAAAGAGATCTGTGACACAAAGACAAGCCATCCACAAATGACGAGGTTTCCATAATTCCCTCGAGCGTCCAACTACTGATAGGATCCAAATGTTGACTACAAAAATCCCAATCAGCAAAATCACACCCCATACGATTTCCAACCAAGAATATGGAAAATTCCAACTGTCTTCAAATACGCTCGTGATTTCAAATGGAGTTTCTTCAGATGATAGGATTCGGGCACTTGGGTCTGAATCGAAATCGCAGAGTCTTGTGGAATTTACGAGGGAAGTGGCCATGGTAGGTTCCGTAGACATTTTAGCCTCAACACCTGAAGAATCTTCTGTCCATTCACTCTTGTTTAAAAAAATTATTTCTGCTCCATGAATTTTATAAGGATGCATCTGCTGCCTCTGTGAACAGACAGAAACTAAATTAATTAATTTTTCTAAATTAACATTTATAATTTCATCTCATCACGTCCACATTACAAACGAAATGAGCTTGTTCGTCATTATGTAAATATTTTAATTTATGTAAATACTAAAGTGTGGTTTTGGTCGGTACAAAGACAAAGACAAAGACAAGGCAAAGAAATAACACGTGAAAGATGGAACGAATGCAGCTGGTTGTTTAAACAATATGCCATGCATGCATGCAGATGCACTCATCGCACGGACTTTAACCCACGCAACGGAAGGAACAGAACCCATCTTGAGTACATTTTTCATTCATGTTCTCTTGTGTTATGACTAACTAAAACCAATTTTAATTAGTCCTTCCTTCCTTCATGTCAACAAATCAAATCTTCACGTGCTCTTAGCCTTAGTCCACTCAAATTAAAATTGAAGGCTGAATAAATTCCACCCAAACGGAAAATCTTTGCTTTTCTTCAAAAACAAGTGTAATTTGAGTGACTCACAATATTTACGTTACACTCTGTGTATGATAAAGCAAATTATATTTAGTCTACATATCTAATTAGGGCAAGGAAATGTGGGATTTTTTTCTAATCTCTTGCTTAATGCATGCACTAACGATTCCTGGAAAAATTAATGCGTTGCGTTGCGTTACGTACGCATTTTCGTGATACGCATTTTATGCCACCCGGTTGAGATTGAGAATAAAATAGTATTCATGCGGGTTGCGTTTTACCTTCTAGGCTAATTTTTCACCTTACCGTGCCACGTGGCCGTGCGTAAATTATGACCTCGGAAAAATTAGTTAGTGATATTCCCTGAATGGGAATTGAGAAGGACACGCTAAAATTCCTTCCCCATCCTCAAATGAGGTTAAGGTCAAAAAGTGCACGGTAACAGTAACAAAACAAATGCAATAGGTTGAGGATTTACATTGTCAAGAAATCCTAATATCCGGGTAATTTGATGAGCAATCATTTCAAACAATGTTTCCAAAAAATTGCGAAATACCTTAGAGACTAATTAGACCCCGTTTTGATAAACTGAGACTGAAATTACGTAATTGAAAAAGTGACTAATTTCTAATGTCATGGTCTTATCGGTTTTAACTAAATGAGTCATGGCCCGCCAGCGCTAAATCTTAATGGAAAATATAAACATGCCCAAAAAATTGATTCTTGGAACTGGGACCACCGGAGCTGGAAATCTCATTTCAATCTCATGTCCGTCTAATTTGCTTGTATTTTTTTGCTCTGGAAATTTCCCATGTACATACAGTACGCCACACGTGATTGATCTCTGTGGAATTTTTTCCTTGAGGATTTTATAAATAAAACATTAAATCCATGATGGACTTTGCCATTTATTAATTTTTGGCATGTGAATTTGAAACTGAATCTGCTTAACTTTACTTGAGCTATTAGCCATAAGTGCTATGCTTAAGGATTTAGTTTTGTCTTCCTAGTCGTCCGTCAAAATCAGAATCTCATGAAGGATTCTCATTCTCATATGCATCATGCATAGCATTTCCTTGATAAAATTTTTAAAACCAATTAGTGCATGACAATTCTTTGCACCCACGTCACGTCTTCTACGTTCACGTTTAACGTCAGAGTCAGAATCATAATACTACAAAAAAGGAGTCAATTTGTACAGGTAAAACAATATGAGGGCATTGGATTGCATTGCAATCGTGGAATAATCATTAATGAGTTTATTTACCATGTGTGTTTATAACATTGGAAGGATGTGAGATTCAGTTTCTGTATGTTATTATGCATTTCACAAGGGGACATCACATGAGTGTATTGGATTTCAAATTGTACGTTCACCCAAACGGATATGATGAAATTTCACATAATACATGGCAATTCCGGCAAGAAAACTTCCCTCATTAAATATTGATGCTAATTTTGCACACAATCACTGCCATTGCCTGTTATAGGTGTGGAATAATATTTTATTATGAACGGGTACAGCCTGTAATTTCAGGTTATAACAGCAAAAGCATGCACAAAAGAATTTGGTCATGGCAAATAAATCTACACGTGCTATTCCCAGTAACTACTCAGAAATTCACAATTGTGAATCTGCGTCAAAAATGTAAACAGAAAATAAAAGGAGAAATTTGCTCTGAACCAGTGGAGGGCAAAATCACCCGGTTTTAACAGCAAGTCAAGGCAAGGCAAATGATAATGAAATGAGATAATTTGATGATGACAATAGTTAAGAGTTCATTACATTAGAGTAATTAGTGTGGCTATTACACTGAATGAAAATAAATACGCTTGCGTATGCCTTTTCTGAAAACTAGAAATTATCTCACCTCAGATTTCTTATTCCAGATTGAAAATCGTACCGGCTAGGCTAGCCTAGACTGGTTTTTCCATTTCACTCAAATTCAAAGGTATTGAATTTTAAAATTTATTTATTTTGCACCAACTGTCAATGCACGGCACTTTAATAATCCAAAGATTTTGAACTGTATTGTACTGAAAATTTGTGACGATGAGATTGTCTTGTCTAGTCTAGTACAATTTTGTAAATAGTAGATCTTGGTTTGGTTTTACTTTCCGGTAGTGAGATCTTGAGTCGGCGAAATGTGGATTGAGACTGAGGTTTTGAGATGAGATGAAGTCGATAGACAATGAGATGAGAATTTAACCCTTCAGAGTCCTAGTCCTCATCCCGCTCAACAAATGGACGTAGACCAATTGTACTCCAGTATGTACTCATGTACGACAGATGAGATGAAATCCACCCAATGTACATAAGTGTACTGTACAAGTGTAAGTGTAATGTAATACTTAAATAATATTAACACGTAGGGACTAGGACTGCCAGCAAGGTGTTTTCTTC
>WJEZ01001234.1:0-18793 GCA_009869925.1 Thalassaphorura encarpata | reverse complement strand
TATCTGAAGGCTTTAGATCACCTTCATCCACGACTCCACTCATCCTTACTACAAAATTTCAAGAATAGCTAGTAAAACTTGAATCTATGCGGGAACATTAGCCCGGACTTCCAACATTCATCTGAAGGCTTTTGATCGCCTTCATCCACGTATCAACTCATCCTTATTAATCCAAAATTAGTAGATTAGCTAGTAAGCAAAACTCGAATCTATGCGAGAGCGTTAGCCCGAAGTTCTAACATTCATCTGAATGCTTTTGATCACCGTCATCCACGACTCCACAAGATTAGCTAGTATGTAAAACTTGAATGTATAAGGGAAAATTAGCCATAAGTTCAAGCATTCATCTGAAGGCCTTTGGTCACCTTCATCTAAGATATTCACACATCCTCACTAATCGAAAATTTTAATCGTTAGTAAAACTTGAATTTATTTTCTAAGACCTTTGTGGTCTTTTCATTGATTTGCCCTTGTAAGAATCTTCACTGGAAAAAATCAACATCAACGAGATAAAAATTACCTTTGGCCAGTGCCATTTCCCATGTACTCCACACGTGCATCCACCATCCTCATGGTCTGTCAATTTTATCGTTCTCATCCTTGTCATCTGCAATCAAAATAAATATTGATTATCTAGTTAATATTCTTACAAAAGTATGCCAAACAAAATTTCATACAAGGCACGAGTAATTAATTAATGTTTATAAATGTACAAATTAATTTATTAATGTAAGACTAGAATTACCTGTCTAAGCATATATGCATGGTAGATAGTTGAAAATTCATCAACATCATTTCCTGCTTTGAAAACATTTTTCCTTCAATTTCATGAGAATCAGGACAGAACGACAGGACACGGGAGTGTCCAACGCCTGGTCGATCTAGTTTATCCAATTTAGCAGCAGCAAATATTCGAAAGTGAAATAACAAAATACCCGAATAAACCAAGTCTGTCTAAATATATAGTCTAAACTCACCCGAAAACCGACGTGATTCCAGACAAGACACTTTCTTTTTTCCATCCTAGCTTTAGCTAGCGTGTGAAAATACTATAAAATAAAACTTCACTTCATTGGGCGTAGTCCCGACCCGACCGAATTCTTATAGAAAAATGAATTCCGATGAAATATTAACCTGAGTCAGTGAAGTGAATAATTTGACCTAAACAAAAACCCAATATTAAAAACATCACATTTTCTTTTATTGAAAGCAAACGTGGATAACTTTTTTGTTTGCTTTGTATGATTCCATAAACACACACGCCTTGAATTGTACTGTACTTGTCCTTCTTAGTTTTATATACACATGTAATCGTATCGTAACAAGATGAGGAGGACGTCGACTAAATGAGAGGGAACTAAGCTAAAGCTACAATTAGCAGCTAGCTAGCTAATTCCAAATCCAAGTCTAATTGAAAATTTCATACCGGACCAAAATGTCCATCGAACCACACGAGAGGAAAAGAATTCAATCCACGTTCACATTCACATTCACCTTCTTTTCCTTAAATCTTATTAATTAATTAATTTACAATTAAAATTACAATCAAGTAAAGTAAACTGAGGTACTGGGTACGTACGTTAGGCTACTTGTAGCTTAGCTAAAAATTAAGCCTAAATGAGAGTAGACGTAGACGTAGAGAAATGCACTGTACAAGTACAAGAATGGAAGATTCAGTTTTTGTAGTGTAGTAATCTAAAAATCCTAATTCTTGAGTTTCAAATTTTTGACTCTGATAAAGCGAGCGTGTGCGTGGGCGTGCGTAGCGAATATTTAAATGTAAATGCTATGGGCATGGGATAATTGTGTTGTTGCTTGTACCCATTCTGATTTGAATTGTATTTCGACTCATTCTCCTATAAAATCACGAAAATAAGACGGAGCAGCATAGGGCAGCGTAGTTCTAGCACTACTCATCAAATCATAATTAAATTAATGGTTTAAAATTGAAAATTGAATTCTTCCTGGTTTGGTTGATTTCAATTCCATCCCATTCCAAGGGCCAAAGTTAAGGTCAAAGGTCACCATGACTAAACTACTCTTAATCTTCTTCCTTGCTCAAGATGAGGGATGAAATGCAATCAATATGGCAAGGATAAAAATAATCAAAGGAACCATGTAGCGGAGAGCACCCTGTAAATCCAAATGACAAATTAGATCAAACCATTCTAAGGTCAAAGGCCAAAGGTGAAACTTACCATATTTGACTCTTTCGCAAGGAGGGATTGCTCAGCTAGTTGTCTCTCAAGGCGACTATTTTCAGCCATACTTTGTTGAAACTGCTCTTTGTAAATCGCCAATTCCTCTTCAGACTCCATCAACTAAAATATCCCAAAAAATTAAAAATTCCTCAATCTAGATAAATCTTTGTATTTTTTTCTTACCCTGTGAGATAGACGTTCAGTAGCTATCGTAATTGGATCGTGCACAGTTTGAGATGATGTCTCTGCAACTGCCACCGTCTTTTTGTCTTTTTTGAGATCACGGGCTGGAGGTTGAGGTTGATGATTGAGGAGATGCCCAGGCGTAGCTTTTCCAACTGCCTCTGTCAAGAGACGAACCTCATCTAAACAGTCCATTAATTAATTAATTTCATCATTTTAATCAACATTGTCATTGTCAACCTACCCTTGAGCCTTTTAATTTTATCTTTCACTGACTGAAATGACTTGTTGTTTAATGCTCAACTCAAAAAGAGCATCTGAGAGTTGAGTATCAATTGAACAACTCTCTCGACTCCTTTTTGTTAGTCTTTGCTCCAAATCAGCATTCTCAGAAGACAGCGACGTCACTTGGCATCTGTAGTACTGCAAATAAAAACAAAACAACAAACCATAAGGTCAGCCATAGGTCAAAGGTCAAGCTCAAGGTTCCTGTATTTCCTACCTCTACTTGTTTATTTGCATCCGACAACTTAGTTTTCAAGTCTTGAATCTCCGAATTCGTTGGCTCCATTCTGCAGTTCAGGAGAATTTCCAGAACGACGTGATTCTTCCAATAATTCTGTACATAAAAAATGAATTATCATAAAATGGTTAAAACCGATATGAAGTCAAGAATCGCGGACCAACAATCATGACGAACGAACGAACGAACGAAGACACAGTAAATATAAATATATTAAACCAACACAGTAGTTAGTACTAATTAGTAAATCAACTAATTATAATTTCAGACAAAACATGCATCATGAAGTATTCGTGATTCTTCCAAGCAACAACGTAACGTAACATAAAAATAAAATTACACCATAGTAGATATAGTTTCTCACATTTTTTGATAAAAATGGATGGAAACTGAAGTGAAGATAGATTTTTGGACGTAGATAGTCAGCAGGCATAAGGAACAAAAAAAAATAAACGAAAAAATAAACCCAAAATGATACTGGAAGGAAGGCAGACCTCTCAAAATGTTGACTTTGCAGTTCAAATAATCTACATCACAGACCAACCACCTGTACGCGTCTAAACTCGCGTCATGCACTAGGAAATCCAACAAGTAACACCAAAAATTAAATTAAAAAAAATAAACACCAAAACCACTACTATACACAATTCAATTTTTAAGTCACATTACAATTACCCTGAAAAATCGTACTTAAAAAATAAATTATCCTTCATGCACTTGCACATGCAAATATTCTTAATAATTTTCTCACTTTGTCCATCTGCAACAACAACAATTGGTTGAGTACACACGGATTTTGGTGTAATTGTTATTCTCCTATTTCCAACAGATTCATCCAAATCCTCAGATTCTTCACCCTTTTATATAAAATTATTAAAAATCATACTTAAAAAATAAATTATCCTTCATGCACTTGCACATGCAAATATTCTTAATAATTTTCTCACTTTGTCCATCTGCAACAACAACAATTGGTTGAGTACACAAGGATTTTGGTGTAATTGTTATTCTCCTATTCTCCACAGATTCATTCAAATCTTCAGATTCTTCACCCTTTTATATAAAATTATGTAAAATTAAAATTAATATAATTCTGAATTGTTGACCTATGACCTTACCTTATCATGGTCTGACTCATAAACTGTGAGATTATTCAAATCATCATCATCCTTGACTTGTGTAAAAGTTTTAAAATCCGTCAATTCCGTATCAACCTTGGCAATCAGGTTGACCAAGTACTCACTCACTTGTAATTTGTTCGATACAGCTTTCAAATCCTCAAAGAGTTCTAGTAAATTAATTAATTTTAATTAATTATGATTAATTTAAATAATTAAACTAAATTGACTTACCACTGAGTTGACAAACTCTTTCATGGATTTCAACTTTTTCTCTCAACACTCCTTTGAGTTCCTCCTGTAGTTCTTCAATTTTTAAAGCACATTTTAACCATTTTTGACTATTTTCCACATTGTTATATTCCTTGGTTAGATCCTGGCAAATCAGGTCATTTTCATTTTCCTTTTCCAAGGTCACAGTCGTCACAGAGTCACCGCCACTACTAGGATCCATCCCTGTGTTATTTTCCGCATGACCTTGATCTAAACTCGTCAACTCTGTCGACGTCAATTCTGAGCCCAAGGCATTTCTAAATTTTTCTTGAACTTGAAGATCGACAGTAGCTGCTAGGGAATCTATAAGTTTTTGTCTGTCTGCGACAAGAGATTCACCATCCTTGAGCTTTTTATTTAGAGCTTCAACTTCTTCTTTGTACTTTTCAGCAGACTGACTCAATTCTTGGACTAATTCTTTTGATTTTTTCTGAGACTCTTCATATTTGACTGCCAAATCCTTCAACTCAATCGCACTACTCTCACATAATTCTTTCAATAAAAGTTTCTCTTGTTGAGAATTATTAAGAGACCTAAAATAATAACAATAAATATAATTATCCTACATAATTTATTTAATTTAATTTATTTTTCTTACATTTCTAAATCGTGATGCTTGACGATTGAGTCCATTTTTTCTTGAATGGCTTTTCGAAGGATTTCCTTCGCAATGGCTTGATATTTTTCTTTGTCTTCATTTAAATGAATAACTTCTTTTCTTAATTTATCCTCATTCATTGACTGCAAAATTCAAAATGATAAAGTTAGCAATAGCAGCTAATTAATTTACATTGCAATTGATTACCTTATGTGAGACTTCTAATTGTCTCTCTAGGATATCAACTCTTGTCAGAAGTCTGTCTTCTTCAATCAAAGCCTTCCAACTCGTGTCAACTCCTTCTTTAGTTGAAGTCATTAATTTATTCATATTTGTTAATTTCGTCTCAATCAATTGTTCTCTTTGTAAAGCTTCCTGCAAATATCCAAATAAAAAAAGATCGTTAGTACAAATACTACAAATAAATAAAATTCCAATCCGCCCTTACTTGAATGAACTGATTTAGCTGATAAATTTCTTGAACTGAAGTCGTCGTGCAAGTGTCAGCCAACATTGTGGATGAACTGTAATTAATTAATGTTAATTAATATATAATAAAATAATTATTAGACTAAAATTAAACTCACCTAGCCTTAGCTTCCTTGCCGTCAGGGAGGAATAGCTGGAGAGTCGCAACAATACAACCATGAGTCACTGCAATGTAATAAAATAAATTTAATTCATTGATAACGGGGGTCAAAGGTCAAAAGTGCGCAATAATTATTATTGATGTATTATTAATTTAATTTGAGTGAACTATTGACATGATTGGCTGGCTGACCTTTCTTTGTAACTTCCATAACATCCACACCAAATTGAACAATGTCTCCCGAGGACACTTCCCTAGGTGGTGATTCCTCAGAACTTTTGCTCAATCGTTGATTGTTGATAAAAGTTCCGTTCGAACTCTTCGTGTCTTGTAAGTAAAACTAAACACAAGAAAAAATATTCATAAAATTAAATAAATTCTCCTTCGTCCGTCCTTTCCTTTCGGGGGTAAATCAAAAAGAGCGCTCGCGCTTAGGCTGAATACATGCACGCAGCAGAGCAAATTCCAAAATAGAAAAAGGCATACAGAATCCTTCCCCTTCCTTTCTTATTCTTTCCAAATTCAATGATTTCTGTGTATTGTTGAAAGTTTGAAATTACGACAGATAATCAATAATTAATATTTTTGCCGTAAATTGTATAAAAATTAATCAATGAAATCAACGAATTACTTTCAAAACTAATCAATTTATCCCATCCCGAATTTTGATTTAAAAACGACAAAGATATGAATGAAAAAAAATATAATAAAAAAAGAAGAAAAAAAGATATAAATGACTTTTAATTATTTATTCTTATGAACTTACTTTTCCCGTGTCATACCATAGGAGGGCATGATTCCTAGAAAGAACTTTACAGTCAAAAATTGCATTAGTCAAATTAGGACGGGATCTAGCTACGGATCGCCCAATTTTGACTGATTGCTCCAATCCCACCGTTCGATCCTAAAATCACAAAATACCGAACATCAATTTAGTTTATAAATAAATCTCTACCGTACGATTAAATAAATTAAAATTACAATTAAATTAAAAAACAAAAGACGTCCAAGGTTCAAGGTTAAATGACAGAGCATGTATACATTGTTATGGATGCATAATTAATGATTTACGATCTAAAAGATTTTATTGTTACCTGGAAGGGATGTGAATTTGGGCGACAGATGAGGACTGCTCTTGGAGAAGAAATCGTTGAGGCGGCCATGGTTGTAGTTGTAGTTGCAGTTGGAGCGGACTCAGGTCAAAGTCAAAAGCAAAAGTCGTGACCCTTTCGTCAAAGATCCACTTTTGCTCTTGTTGTGTTTGGATTTGAAAGAACGGCATTCACTTAGCTAGACAAAGGCATGGGGAGGGAGCAAAAGAATGATTCTTCTTCTGCATGTCTACAGCTTCTTGTCATGTGGTAAACAGGGATGACCTCGTACAGGCAGGCAGTCGCAGTGCCTAAGTGACCTGACCTCCCACCGTTCCGTTCCGTTCAGTTTCCGTTTTCCGCCCAATCCAATGGCAAATGGGAATGGGAATCTTCTTCGCACTAAGAATAAAGAGTAAAAAAACTAAAGGACCCGCTTCAACCTTACAGAAGAATCACGAGACAAAACTTGTCTGTCCGATCCACGCCCTCAGCTAGCTGCAGCTCAGCTTCAGCTTCAGCTTTAGCTCAACCCTTTCTTTTCACTTTCTTTTCTCAACTTTCTCTTTTCTTTTCCTTAATACACCCACAAAAATTTGGTCAAAATCTACAAATCTGAAATAAATACAAAAAATAAAGAATTATGAAGCTTTATATGTTATGCTGCAATTGTAAATTGCATTGCATTGCCCATATGAATTTGCAAGTGTCTCACCTTACCCCATAGCGTTACTACATGGTGCATTGCATAATGCATAAAAAGACTAAAATCGTAAATCTTTCGTAAATGATAAGCCAAAGCCTTATTACCAGTAAAATTAATTCATTTTCTGACATGTTAAATAATTAATTAGCTCAAAATTAGAACTCATTGCATGCACGTATTGTGCTAAATCTCAATTGACTGGTTTTTCATACTGCGCTGCGTACCTTTCCAGAAACCCAAGCAAAGTCCTCTTATCCTTCAACACTACACTAATGCTAGAAGTACTAATGGACTATTTTTTATTAATATGCAAATAAACACGAGTTTTCTGGATTAATTGCGGAAAAAATGAAGTGCAAATAAATTGACGACAACAAGCATCAGTGGTATGTATGTACGTATATATTTATTTCAGTTTTATTTTTGAGTCAAGTCAACCCCGCACGTCCACTACTACTACTCGTAGTAGCAGTGTCATGTCATGACCTTTCAATTAAAATTATATACAGTACAAGATATTTTGTATTTTTAGTTTTTTTTTAAAGGATTCTTCTTCTTCTTTCTGTGTGTAAAGTACGTAACGTAGTCTATAATATATAGCATCTATAATGATAATTCGTTTTTGTTTTTTCTTGGAGTTCTTACGTATTCAAGTACTACAAGTACACGTACGTATATAATAAGTTTTAAGTCTATGTGTGTATAGTAGTAGAGCCATCGTCATGGCTTTATTTTCTCATGGCACGGCGACTACGAAGGATTTTTTTTATCTTTGTATAAGAACAATACTAAAATTTCATCCAGTAGCATATTTAGAATAGTTAGTCTCGCGCTTGCTTGCTTGCACCCGCGCCGCGCACAACACATTGGAATGAAAGATTTTTCACAAGGAAATTTTTAAGCGCTTCGCGCGCAAGGCATGAATATTAATTAAAAAGCGAACCCTCCCATTATTTTTTTCAATAAAGCCTTCTTTTTCTTTGTTTGGTAATTACTCGCGCAGTAGTAGCAGGTTATCTTGATCTTTGACCTTAAACCCGCGCTGCGCACGACTACAACGTCTAGTCTAAACTAAGGAAGAGAAATAAGTAATATTTAAATTTTAAATGTAATACTAACACAAGAGAGAACATTTTTTGTCTTTCTGCTTATAAGGTCATCAAAACGTTTGTCTGTTTGGCTCAATTTTTCTTTTCATTTTTTGATTGTTGCTTTGTTTATCATTCATTTTCCCTTTGTAAGTTTCTCTTAATACTTCTACAGGTCATGGTAAATTTAGTTGTGTATACATGATTAAATACTTAAAGACTTGGACTAAAAGAATGAATTCATAAATTGTTGAATTTTGATAAATTGAGAGGTTAAATGGTTGGTTGGTAGATTTTCTTTTCTTTTTTCAGGTGTAGTTTGTAGATTTGATCCATTAGGATTTTTTTTCGCAGCTATTCGGCGGTAGTCAGTAGCTGTAACATCAGAAAAAAAAACAAAAATAAGAGATAGGAAAAATTTAATTAGTCTTTCGAGTGAGTAAACTAATGAAAATTGAGTAGGACGAAATAGACGGGCGGACGGGCCAAGTTAGTAGTGAGGCTAATTTAATAAAAGTCATTCAAATAAAATAGGTCAGGAGTCACGGGAAACAAGTAGAAGTAGACGGGAGAAAACTAAACCAACAACTTTATACTTTGGACTTTGACTGCGTCTTATTAAAAATGAAGGAGTTTTGGGTTTAGTTTGGAATGGATGAGAGAGAGAGAGATAAAATACGTGAAGCGTGTCAATTTCAAAACGAGGTCAGAATCCCAAATGAGAGAACAAACGAAAAGTAAATTTTGAACTCACCGATAATAATTTGGTTTGAATGGGCCAGCCTTGCTAAGTCCCAAATACTTTGCTTGATCATCCGACAATTCCGTCAAGTGGGCATCAAAAGTCGGCAAATGAAGACTTGCCACGTACTCATCTAAAATAGCAATGTCATGGGAATTAGATTTTTTTTTATATTCTAGACTACTAGAAGACTAGACGAGAGCTGAGCATCAGCAATCTAATCATCATTTCTCAATTCAACTCCAAACCTTGCCCTGAGGCAGGCTACTTTCTCTGCCTCCTCTGAGAAAAGGAAATCAAATCAAGACCCGACTTCCATCAAAGATGAGAAACTCAACCGACAAGGAACAATTCCCAAGTGTTCCAATCAAACCACTAACAAAATAATCTTACACGCACTGCCAGATGTAGAGAATTTTCCCTTGTGAATTACATAACGATCTATTTTCCATGGAAGAGAAGGTGAATTGGATAGAATTAACATTTAGATGAAAAATAATCCAATCCTATCCATGAGTGAAGAAACTCAACTGATCTCACTTCACCTCACTTGACTTTCAATTCAAACTCTTCCATTGCTCCTTACCCTATTGACTTACCCATTTTCTTTGGAAGAAGATAAACGTCAGACTTGTAGCGTCCTACAGGTGCATTGAACAACTCGATCAGAGCCAAAGCCTATGTAAAAGTAAAACCACAACACATACACAATTAATTAAGATCCAGTTGAGTTTGTAATTAAATTTTCTACCTGAGTGGCTGCGGTGATGGAAACAACAAAGGATGGAATGCTAGAACAAGTCAAATTCACTAGTCGACCTTCTGCGATCAAAATGATTCGTTTACCATCAGGCCAAATCACATGATCAACTTGAGAACGAACTTTTTCCCATGTCAAGTCAGGAGTTCTCAAACTTCCCTTTAAAACAAGCAACAAAACAAAACAATTGTTAACAACTACTCCATGTAAAACGGACCAGTAGTACATTTGACTAATTACAACCCCTCGTGTCACACTAATTGAGAGCACGGACGAAGGAGAACGACGGACTGATTAGCATGAATGAATGAAATTCGGACTAGATAGAGCCGAGTGTGACTTTCAATGAAAATAGTTTAATTATACAGGCGACGGCTTTAGCTTAGCTCGAGTCAAGTCAAGTCATGAATTATTCCTATTCCTATTCCCAAGTGAAATCCATGTCCATCCTAGTTTTACTTTTAAATTTAGGAAGAAAATCAACTTTTCTCTTTTTAATCTGATCCTATTCCCATTTGGGAATTCTTCGAACGAATTTGAAATTCAATTCGTATCGTATGACTATGGACTAATATTGGGTGGAGTAGACTAGACTAATGGAATCAAAATGAGTCTAATAAAAATAACTTACGACGTCAATCTCTGTGTTGGAATGACCCATGTTGCACACGATGCATCCATTCTTCATTTTTTCCATATGCTCTCTCGTCACAACATTTTTATTTCCCGTTGCAGTCACGACAATGTCCACACTTCGAATCACCTCGTTCAATTTAACGACTCGGAATCCGTCCATGCTACACCAAGTAAACGCAAAACCATAAATGAATAATAAATGAGAATGATCGTTTTAGGATTGATTTTCCAAGGGTTTAGCTCACCATGCTTGAAGAGCACAAATAGGATCAATTTCTGTGACATAGACAACACATCCAAGTCCTTTGAGGGATTGACAACAACCTTTGCCAACTTCACCATAGCCACAAACAGCAACTTGTTTCCCACCAAACATGACATCCGTAGATCTTTTCAGAGAATCAACAATCGACTCTTTACAACTGTACAAGTTGTCAAATTTTGTTTTTGTCACAGAATCATTCACATTCATCGCTGGGACTGTCAGCTTTGAAGCTTTGGATAATTGATACAAACGATGAACTCCTGTCACACTTTCCTCAACAATTCCTACAAAGGTCAATCATGGTCAGGTCAAAGGTCAAATATAAATTAATATAGCATGGGAGCCTTACCCTTGATAAGCTTGAACATTGCTGGATATTTTTTGAGCATCAGATGGGTTGCATCACCACCATCATCCAAAATCATGTTTGGTTGCCAATTCTCTGCATTCACACATTTATCAATGCACCACCAAAAATCTTCTTCTGTTTCACCTCTCCATGCAAAAATTGGGTAGCCAGCTTCAGACAGGGCTGCAGCCACTTCATTCTATTCACATAAATTATAAAATATCTCCCTTGGCCTTGGCATGGCATGGCCTAATTAATTAGTCACCTGTGTAGAATAAATGTTGCAAGCAGCCCACCTCACTTGAGCTCCTAACTCCACCAATGTTTCAATCAGGACCTGAGCATGCAATGCAATATTAATTAATTACTTGAGCTAATTAGCGCTTAAGAGCTCAGCGTGTGAAAAGAGAATTTGGAATGAGGAATGGAATGCTAAAGACTTACAGCTGTCTGAGCATTTATATGCGTGCAACCCACGACACGAGCTCCACGCAAAGGTTTATCATCTGATGCTCGTTTCCGCAAGGCTATGATCCCAGGCATTTCTGAAAATAAAACAAATCCAACATGTACATGTAACAACCCAGGTATTTTCCTTTCCATTTCCTTTGCATGCATGTCAAATCATTCGGGATTTGTGAAGAATTTATTTCAAAGTGGAATCCAACTTGTTTATTTATTTTTTTCCTTTATGTTTGTAGATTTGAATTTGTTTCCTTTTTACCTTGCTCCGCAATTTCAATTTCTCTTCGGCCAAAGGCATGTAGCTCAATATTCCTGACGCAAAAATCCGTGAGTCCTTTGGAAGTCCTTTGCTCCTTTTCACGAGGACTTACGTCCTCCTCATCAGAACTGCTCCCAGTGTATGAAGCTAAGGTCAGAGGTCAAGCCAAAATATACATTATACATCCATTCATATAAAAATCTCATTTTCCCCACATATTTTAACATTTTTAATTTTCTAACAGTTTAGTCTTGCGTAATGCAATTACACTAGCACTGGATGAAATTGCTTTGCTTTGCTTTGGTTTGTGCATAATTATCAAGGAATCATGAAATGTAGCGTGTTAGTGGGAGAAAAAATGTTAGCTTGGCTTTTTTTATTTGTTTTATTGCATGACAAGCTAAAATTCACGGAAGGATGAGAGGATAAACGTAAATTATGAACAGTCAGTAGTAGAACCATAGGCCAAGCCATGCTATTACAAAAGTTGAATTCATGGGTTTGCATTTGATGAGAATCTCAATTCTAAAACTCAATCAAAAAGACCTTGTTTTGTTTTATTCTCCTATCACTCTGGCCAAAGAAAAGAATGCAGTAGCAGTAGCGAATAGCTCAATCCATCTTCCATCATGTTCTTGTCTTGTTCTACCATATTTTATGTTCTCAACTTACTTACTGCCATAGCATAGCACAGCAGTGGATGAGTCAGAGGTTCTCACATGAATTTAAATCTCTCTCACATTAAATTTAATAGGGTGTAAGTGAGGATTGCCATTGCCATTGGCATTAGCCTTGTCGTCGTTTTTACTCTACTCCACTCAAAACGACTTTTCCTTCTGGACTTGACATAAATGACATGAGATGACAAAACAAGCTCTCTTCTTCTTTTCCTATTGTAACTTGAGACTCCTTTCCTTCCTAGTGATAATTGCTAATGCTACGTACGTCATTATTTATGGCTACACGACAGATTTTAAAAGGAAAAACCAACGAAACAAGCAAACAGAATAAACACCGTGCTCTGCTCATAGTCATAATCGTAACCATTAACCTAAACCCAAGGAAATAAACATGATCGTAATTTCTTCCTTTCTTTCCGCCTTGCCTTTTTTTTCTACTTTTTTTTTACCGTGTTACTACTACGACTGCAGTTTTTTTTAAAGGCAATTGATCAGAATTGAGAATTCTAGGCTATATTTCCACAGATGAGGGGGAAAATGACAAAATGTGTTTCTTACAAGATGCAGATCCAACAGAAGCGACTGAAGAGCGCCTAAAATCCACAGAGCGACGACCAACGTCAGAAAGACGAGCAGCGGCTGGAAGACTCATTCGTCTTTTATTTTTGTCTTTGAACCCAGATGAAACCCCTAAGATTCTTTCGGGAACCTAAGGGCAATCCAAATCGAAGTAGGAACAACTTTCAACAAGGAAAAAATATTTTAGCCAGCCTACAAAACACTACAAATTCAAATGTTCAATTTCAAATTGAATTTGATTTGTTTGTCTAAATCTAAACCAAGGTCAAGAGAAAAAAAACGCTAGCTAAACCCAGTCTTGCCAACTGACCTGAAGCATGGAGTGGACATCATCATCCTCATCATCCCTGGCTGCCATTCTCAAAGGTCAAAGGTCAGTCGGGCCAAGTGACTAGTCAGTTAGTGAGAATGACAATAGGCAGTAGAATAAGACAATCGAGTCTCAGTCGTACAAAATCAAAACAAAACCGTGAACCGTGAACTCACTGACTGTGTGTTTTGTTCGGAAGACTGTGAATGACTGAGGAGTAAAGTGACTAGTGACTTCCTCCTAGGCCAGCCAGAAGAGGAAAAACGTGAACGTGAGGATGAAGGAATACGTGCCTGCCTACTAGCCAGAGCCCAGGCTACCTAGATTTCATTTCATTTCGGTTCTCTTTTCTGGAAGTTTGGACGTACTACTAACACTAACACTGCACCACACTGCAGTAGTACTAGGACTAGTGGATCCATTCTATTCAAACTCTCTAGTTTCCTAGTCCTAGTTTTCGCCTGGCCTAGTCCTCCTATTGATCGACAAACGAAGGCAGCAACCAAAGGGGAACTTTTTGGCTAGAAGCCAAGCAAACTCAAACTCCAAAATTTCCTTAAAGGAATAGGAATATCGAGCTCAGAGGTTTAGCTTTAGCTTTAGCTTCAACAACCTAAATCCAAATGCTATATGCTAAACCAAACCTAAACCTTAAATCCAGAGGAGGATATGTTTGTAAAACATGTACATGGCACATGGGAAGCAAATGGAATGCATTCCAATAGCAAATGCAAAGCAATTTCATCCTTCCAGTCCAGCACCAGTACAGTAGTAGTACTAGGTCATCCCACCCAGAAGAAAAAAGTCTTAACGAGTCAAGAATTTGGTTGAACTTACCTGAGGAATAAGAGTCAGTGGATGAGGCTGAAAGAGAGCGGGTCCTTACTCGACTCACTCGACGACTTGGAGTTTTGTTTTCTGGCTGAAAAATAAAAATAAAAAAAATAAATTCAATACAAATCACATCTCCTCCGTCTCAGTCTGTCACAACATAAACACAAAAAGGACAAATAAAACTAGGGCAAGAGATTTCTGAGTGAATGTGGAATCGAAATGTGCATGCAGAGCAGAATCGGCGGGTTTTGACTTTGGCATTTGGCTTCTTGGCTATTGGATTCAACTCTGGCGGGAAACCCGCCTTGCCGGGCCGGTGAAGCCTATCACGCACGATGTGAACGTGAGCGTGTTAGTGTAGTGCTAATGATTTGCATGCTTATGCTTGGCATGCATTTTTAAGCTGAATCAGTACTAAGCTGAGAAAATCATATCAAAGGTCAAAGGTTATGGCTAATAATTACTCAGACACGACGGCGACAATGACTGTTAATTAAAAGCCAGGCAGGCACTTTTAATTTTGCTAATCTAGGAGATTGTTCTTTTAATTAAATTGATTGATTCATAACCCATTTAATGAGTTAATTCGTAATCACACGTTGAACTAAGCTTTGGCCTTGGCGAAGCGAAGCCCCCCAAGACGACGACAGTACAAAATAAAATTAAAATAAATCTAGATTTTGAATTTACTAGTAAAGCGTCTTCGTAGCCGTAGTCGTTTTCGTTATCCAGTTCATGTTCATGTTGAAGTTGGAAGACTGGATTTTCAATAGTGATGGTTGAGCAATGATCTTGACCTGCAAAGGTCACCTTTTTTTGTCCATCTGATGAACCCACTGCTTCTTTCTTACCACCACTCAACATACTCGTCAGCTTCTTTTGAAACAAAAGTATTTAAAAACAAATAACAAATCTGACCTTGACTTGACCTGGCCTGGCCTAATTTTAGATTTTCATTCAAATCCATGCATTCGTTGACTTGACTTGACCTATTGACCTGGCTTTGACTCGACTTTTTTTACTTTATACTGGAACTGACTGGATTAGCCAACTAATTATTATTATTTTGATTGATTAGTCAATGTCAAATGTCAAACACATGCATTAATTTAATACAAAATTATAACTCGAGCGATACGCTTAGCATTGTGATCGTGCCGTGCATAATTTTGTCTCTCAAAATGTAAATTTATGTAAAAACTGATTATGACTATGCTAAATGCTAATTGTTATTATGTTAGACACGTTAGGTTAATTAGCATAAGTTTAATTACCTTAATGGTGTGTTGACTCGTACGAGCCTCTGCAGAAGCAGATTCCAAAATTCCATCAGTAAATGAGCCCAAAGAACCTCCAACGCCCAATGTATTATTATTTGTGTTATTGGCCACAGCAGCCGCAACTGCTGCTTCTGGTGCAACGACGACCTTGTCACTCATGATGACCAAGATAATTAAATTCTGGCTGGTTCGGACGGAACTGAGGACGGTGAGGATGACCCTTGACCCAGAAGAGAGGTTAATCAACCAAGACTTTGTTTCGTTTCGTTTGATATTTTGTGTGATAGTTTAGTAGTTCAGTCTTGTAATTTGCACTGGTCCACTCCACCCGTACAATCAAATCACAAATCACAACTGAATCGGATTAATCCGAATGGCAATGGATGAATTAATCTGGGAAGTTGAAAATATGGAATGGAACTTGGCACGGCGGCACGGTATGACGGAACGGAGGAAAGAAGGAAGGATGAAAAACACCACAGACTGACTGAATTCAATTCAATTCACTCTACAGACTGACTCATCCACAATACACACGACACGACACGACACACGAACCAAAACTTTTTCCTCAAACTCACTCATGAACGAACGACAGTTGTCAAGGGAATTTTGATACACGGACCATCCAATGTTGCCAACTGCGTATTTTATTTGAACAGGTGTTCTTGGAAAAAAACTCAATTTCCCTCTAGTGTCTTGTGTATAATATCATTTTAAAATGAAAAATGTTTATAAATATTTGTAATTTTTTTAAATACATATTTTGGTAACTTTTAGATGTAAGCTTTTTAATTGGTAAAATTTTATATGAACAAAAATAAACACACCATGTTCAATTTTAAAGCCATAAAGTCATATTTTGAACAATTTTCATGATATTTTTGTCAACACAACTAACTTTCTCAACACACGCACGAGGAAAGCCAAAGTTGGCAACGTTGTTCCAAGAAAAATAGAGTGGAATTGAGGCCATTCTATCGATGAATTAAATATGACGTTTAGAGAGTTTAGACAAAGCTTCTTGGTTTTTCTTTCCCGTTCTTAGCCGCCCGGATATTGCAAAATTATGCTTAGTTCGCGAATGCATCATCCCAAATCCAAGCATAAGCACTAGCACAAGGGCTACTCTACCTGTCCGCATAATCAATCATCTAGTATCACGCATGGAAAACCAAAAATAAAAATAGGATTTATGGATTTTATTTTCCTTTCACCTCCCGGCCTACNTAATCAATCATCTAGTATCACGCATGGAAAACCAAAAATAAAAATAGGATTTATGGATTTTATTTTCCTTTCACCTCCCGGCCTACCTGCCAATCTGTCTTCGTTTTAATCCTACATCGGACTTTCATTTCCTTCAATTTTAACATATTATGAATAAAAATAACTCGTACTTTGAATTCATTTGATTGTCCATGCAAAATCCAATATCATTCGCCAGCCAGTGGAGATGAAAAAAATCAGAATCACTAAACCACATCGTCTTCGATTTCATACAGTTAATTAGTTACGGATTTCCGGGCATCTCCCCTAGAGAGTTTAACTACGCATTATCCAAGCTCTAACGTTTTTTAAATTAATTTTATGAAGTAAATTGAATTTAGGACAGTTATAATATATTCTTGGAACGGATGATGTCGTTAAATTAAAAGTCATTTCCATATCCTCAACAGTAGAGTGAAAATGATTTGAAAATTGGAAAGATCATCACTGGTATTGGTATGTCACAACTGGAAAACCGTTGCCAATTCTGGCATTAAAAATGAACAATGCATGCAGATCCTTTTTACGCTTACTGGAGTTTTTGGTCTTCGCGCTTGATGAAATGAGTGCAAGTGTAAGGTCCAATCGTATAATGCTTATGTGAACTCTTCTAAGGTTTCAAGGGCTTCCTGTTTAAACATGTCCAAACATGACATAGACAAACTATGTCTCCCATTCCCTTCACTCAGTTGATGCTGCTGTGCTGACCTCAATAAAGTTGTGTCACTCAGGGTTTCCAGAGTACGAATGAAAATGAAACTGAAGTTTAGTTCGTTCTCTCGTCTCTGGTACTTTTGGGCCGCGAATTTTGAATCGCATTGCAGTGGAGAAGGTGGAATTCACTTGCTCACCTTCAACATAGTTCAGTTGAAGTTCGTCGTTAGGTTAACCAGGCCTTTCCAAACAATGGGTCAAACTTAACCTTGACAGGCATGCGTCCAATTTGTTATTTTTGTGCTCATGCGCAACGCGCGCTCGCATCATTCTACATTTAGTAATGGGAGGTTGTGTATCCGAAAGAATTCTGCGTGTTTTGACGTATCACTCGACTTTCTATGTTGAGTAGTTTTAGAGGAAACGTCGCGCGTAGCCTTAATTAAACCCGGGGAATAGCTCATTACATAATTTGGATTAATTTCTGTCGTCAAGAATCAAGTTTGCCTTCATCATAGGTTTGAATTTGTTTGAGAATATTTGACCAGACCGGACCTACAAAATGGAGGTGGGAGGTTTCGTCTGCTCAAATCCTCATTTGAATCGAGCATTGAATCTCGAGGCGAAAGGATCACAAATCGGAGCAGGATAATTTTTTTGAATCCCTTTGATCAGTAGTTTTCCAACTTTTTCGGTTATTTGAAAGACTTTTGAAAAAATTTGTGACAAATCCAGCCAGATTTCCAGCCATGATGATTGATAAAAAGGTCTTTGTGGTTTTGACCGTCCTTGCTGCCTATTTGAATTTTATTTAGTGTTGAAGGTGAGTTGATTATTTTTGGTCTAGAAGAAATGTACTGCCAAATTTTCAGCATTAATTATTTTATCATTACGGCTCTTACATGCGTATGCGAACTAATTAAAGAATTCAGCGCAATATAAAACGGGGTTATGTATTTAAAAAATATATGAAAATATACTAAATAATATAATTTTTCTGGAACATACTCAGGACCAGAAAACCTCAAGCACCCAGGTAATCTGGATCTTCTGGTCCTGGTTCTTATGGACGGATTCTGCCCTCGTGTTCATCTTCGCTTCTTCTGTCATAGTTGTTCTCCCAACCTTCGTTGGAGGACAATAAAAATCACCACACACACAATCCCACTCAAGCCTCAGAAAACAACTCCCGCATGATTATTGTACGCCGTTTCGTTACAATTACATAATTACAAATTCATTTGAAATGTAATGTAGCTTAAGCTTAAATCAGTGAGAAATCCCATGTCAAAATTGTTGATAATCTTTCAAATCCAACTGTATCATTAAAGAACGACAATA
>WJEZ01001233.1:0-18799 GCA_009869925.1 Thalassaphorura encarpata | reverse complement strand
ATGACCTTGATAAGAAACAGGTTGACTGGTATAAATTATATAAATGACTATGAATAGCACTGAGTAATTCATTTCTAATTATTACAATACTCTATTTTGGTTCCTAAAATAGATTGAAGGATTTTGACGAACAATATTGGCTTATGTTGAAAAGGGTAACTTTATTTTCTTCTTTATTTATTTCTTCTTACTAAATTTGTCTAATGTTAAGTCCTACGTAATATAATGTTAGTTTGTTATCTTAAATCTGTTCCAAAACATACAAGCTTGGGCCTGGTTGACGTTTTTGGGAAGTTTATTATTATTATTATAAAAAGCGATAAGATACCCACGATTAGAAATTTTTTATACCTTTTAAGATTATTACCGTGGTAAGGACAAGGCATACTACTGTCAGTTCATGTTTGATTACCATCAATTTCTAAAATAACACCTCACAAACGTTAGAAAATGAGACCAATTTGAGCATTAAAGCAACAAAACCTTTTGTGTTCAAAGAATATTTTGTCCCGGATAAAAATTAATTTAACATTGAGAACTGGACGGCTCACAGTTTGAAAACACAAGATAAAGAATTTTTGAAATTCAGAAACGAAATTTTTAAATATTTGGTTCAATTATGCCCTATACTCATTATGATTGCTTAGGTTGGTATGGTTCCCCTCACAGGAAGCTAAATAATTCACTGCAACTTCGTATTAGTTTGAACCTTTGGCCGATTTCCGAAATGAGTATGTCCAGTAATGCATAAAAAACGCAACTTCAAATCTTTTCCGATTAGTGAGCATTGTATCAGCAGAGCCAGATTAGGTTTGCTTAGGTTGTTAGAGATGCAATGAAAAATTTAATACAAAACATTGCATTGTCGCTTATGAAAAAAAGAGACCGCTTAAATATTCCATCTCCATCAATTATTTAAAACCACAAATTGGATCGGATGTTTGTCATGAGCACCTCAAAGTTAACGTGAATGCGGTCCTAATTTTCGACTTTTATTATCCTTGCGGTGGATTTATCAAAATCTAAAACGCTAGAGCGCTAGGGAAGTTTTGGTTCATATCTTATCCTTCTGCTCAACGCAGAACATAGTAGCTGTGGTTGCAGTTTGTATTTTACAAATTCTCTTCTTTGGAATTGCTTTGCCAGTTTCAAAATTTAATAAAAATTGAGATTTCGCACTGGCGTCTTTTATAATTTTATATCACATATGCTAAATGATTTTGTTGATAGGGAAATAATATTAATTTTGAATTTGCAAATGTTTATTCAGAATTATTTAAATAGAATGGAATAAATAAAGAACCTGTACAGAAAGATGCTGAATTGAAAATTTTATTGAATTTTAGTATATGTTTTTGAAAACACCAATTAAATGAATGTCTTAGGTTTTAGTACTGATTTCAAAGTGATTGCGTGAGCTCGTGGGTAAAACAGTTGTGCTAGTTCGTTTTAAGCAACCATCATATGCTCTGGATTTTCGGCATTCCACTTGGCCAAGTTTGCCATTGTCTCTGCCCGACCTGAATTTAAAAAATGATAAATAAATAAATGAATAGATGCAAAATATTGTAACTGTAAAAGTTTTATAGAGAAAGAAGCAAAATACTCACGGGCAACACAGTCTGGATCTTCTGGACCATAAGGATCGTCTTCTGAAGTACACAAGTAATAGGACTCAACATTGATTGCAATGAAAATCAAAGCCAATGCAATGAGCATAAAAATAGTAAATGCCTTCATTATGACTGGTTAGGTATGAAGAAATCGACGGTGTGGATTAACACTTTGGAAAATGTATGGTGACTTAATACTAAAACAAACCGTTTATATAGACCACCCTCTAAGCCACAAATTGAACCCATGTCATTATGGGCGCATCAAGGTGTTTGCGGTCCCAATTTTTTAATTTAGTTTTTAGTGTGGCGGTTTTCATCCAAGTTAGAAACATTCGAGTCGAGTGCAAAGCAAGTTGACATTCATATCATATCCTTCTAGCCGACACAGAAACTGATAGCTGTGGTTGCGGTTCTTATTTTACAAATTCATTAGACTGACCTCGCCATTTTTGTAACTAATTAGCCTCAAATTTTCTCAACAATTATTCAAAGAACAAAATCATATTGAGTTATCAATATCCAAGACATTTCATTGAATTAGTGACAGGGTTGAGAAGAATTATAATGAAATTTTACGGAAAAATTCTTTGGAAAAATTAATAAGTAAGCAAAAGACTCTTCCTTGGAATTTTTTTGCCATTTTGAAAAAACAAATAAAAATGCATTGTTTTTACACCACTACCTGGAGTTTTTATTTTCTATCACTGCATATTAGTACAAGATTGCGCTAGTATTTTTCTTATGTGAAAGTTAAGTGTACTCGTGCCTGTAGTTTTTTGGAGTAGATTTATCATCGCTGACCTTGCCATTAGAAGCAAAAGGAATCGTACTTGAATTTTTTGCTGTGCTCTGCTGTGATTACCAAGCTTAATTTACTACTTGGATCACACAGATTATGGGAGAACGAAGTACACAATGTTTACGTCAGACCAGGCTGAAACAACTGATAAAAATTAATACTTTGACTAAAAAAGTGTTTTTGAGAATCATAAATTGCATGACCTCTTATATTTTCACATGCAAATACACAAACTGCGACGTACAAGTTATCTGTAAAGTGTTTATAACATCAATATCATAAGTAAATCCTTAAGGGATCTGTTGTGCTTCTAAAATAATTAAACAGCTTGTGTCCACAAAATAAAAACTCAGAAATTTTTAGTAAAATGCTTGAACCCGGCTTTCAGATTCAACTCCAATATTTTGTTATTGCCCTAAGCCGTTAAAAATTATCTTTTTTTCTGACTGCTTGAAGCAATAAATAATGACGCAATGTCAAACGTAAAAATATAAATAATATTTCCTCAATAAAATCTAACATAAAAATGGTAAACTTGAACTACACCGGGTTAGCCAACTTTTTACGCATATTTCATCTATTAAGGAAGGGTCAGGAGAGTTCCTAAACTTTGATCTGTGTTTACAGTTCCGTGGGATCCAAATGGGTTGATTCTTCTTTTCATCTACTTGATCAGTAAATGAATAGATTTTTTGTATAAAAGGAACTCGAATCAATCATACTCACAAAGAATCTTTCTTGCCCTTAGTCCATTTACGCACTATCATAATAATTTTGCTACAATGAGTAAATTCATTTTATACTTGGTCTTAGGATTTCACTTGGCACGACCATCAATCCAATGTAAGTGTAGTTTTAAAAATTTTCTATTAACTTGATACGAATTATATTTAATTATATAATTTATTATTTCGTAATTGTAGTAATATCATTTATCTTTGATTGTCTCGTATAGCTGTCACCTCGCTCACGCAATTTACTTTCTATACAAGTTGTAACGATCCGACAGACCCACTTCCGAATTTACAATTTGCAAAAAGAAATACAGCAACCTTCACAACCGACATCCCTTGTTCGGGACACCAAACATCTCCGTCTGATCAGACTATTACGTGGTACTATTATGCTAGTCTACCACAAGCTGGGCATTGTGTAGCACACGACACGCTAACTTTGACAATCAATTTTACCACAACTACTATTGAACAAGTGGGAGGTAAAAATCCACAAAATTATCATCTTCTAAGTTAGGAATGGCGGAGATTTCCAAATTTGGTAATCTCTTCTATTTTGCAGCTAATACGGTTGGAACAAGAAAAGGCACAGTTATTGCTGGAGCATTCTTGGGACAAAATGCTACGTATGTACTTACTACTACGGCTACTACTCTTCCTGCTTGCGAAAGTGACATTGGAGTAGAAGAAAAAAGTGGCACAGTAGCGTTGAGGATTGAAAACCCAGGACTTTGTGGATTGTCGCCACTTCCATCTTGTGGGGGAACTCCAGTCTGCACTGGCGTCATTGTCCTCGAGTTCTGCCCTGGCCTGACTGGAAATTATCTAGGGTGATGGTGAAAAAGTTGTGTTGATTCCAATATTGCTATTCCATTACAAATATAATTTAGAATATTAAGTTTTCTTAAACATTGGTTTATTATAAAATATTTTTATGAGCCATAATAGAATATAAAATTGTATAAAAGGGGAGAAATTGGAAAGGGAATTTCAGATTTCTAATTGCCTTTTATGTATAAATGCGAACATAGTAAGAGCCCTCATTTAGATTGATTAAGTTTGGAAAATATGTATGGTATGGTAACCCTTGAAGAAAACAAGGGATTTATATAGTCCTCATATATGTATCATAAATCACTTCAGATGTCACGGGCACGTCAATATTCAACTAGTTTCGGTTCCTTCCTTCAACTGTGATTATCAAATTCAAAAACATTATGCATTTTTCTAACATTAATCGCATTCATTTGCTAATGACATGTAGTGACATTGAATACGAAGGAAAAAGATCTCATTAGACTTTAATTGTGTGATTATTAAGGCTAATGACTACAAGTATAATTCTAACCGCTGTTCGATTCTGATTAATTTTTCAATCAAGTCAAGTTCAAGGACATTACTTACAGTCAATAAATCTGAAGTCATTTGGAAACGTATACTAAAATATCTCATCGTTGACAAATGTTGAATATATAAACTGCCAATTTATTAATAAGCAATCATATGTAGTTTTCCTGTCCTAATTTAAACTACTCTTCGTTTTTTTCCAAATCTAACCTAATAATCATAATGAGGACGTTTACTTTGTTTCTTCTCATTGCATTTGCTTTGGTTTCCATTACAGTAAATGTTGATTCATAATATCTGTGTTCACCACAAGACGATCCATATGGTCCGGAAGATCCTGAATGCGTTAAGCGTTAGTAAAAATTTTCTCGAATTTAATTTAAAACAATTATAGCCATTTTTTACTTTCATTTAAGATCGGTCAGAGACAATTGCAAAACTGAGCAAATGGAATGCCGAACATCCAGACCAACCACAAATGTCTGCTTAGATTGAGAAGAACCCCTGAAATCTTAATTAAGCAACTCAACTAAAAATTAATACTAAAGCCAAAGATATTTATTTATAATTGGTGGATTCAAACTCATAGTGAAATTCAGAGAATACTTAAATTGAACATTTTTCAAGCAAATTTTCGATGCTAATTCAACTTTACCTTATCAAACCACGAATATTTAACATTTGTAGTTTGAAAACTTTTAAATTTTCTCACATAATTACTTAAAGCTGAGTACATTTCCTTCCAATTCCATTCAACCAAAAAACAAACGATAGTAATAGTCATTAGACTTGCATAAACTTTAAATATAGAAAGAAAAATTTCCTCCGTTAAAAATTCCAAGTTTTTTGGGAGATTTATTTTTATGTTCACGAATTTCCCATTTTTCCCCATATGCTTGTTTGTTGTTTCTTTGTTCACGTATAAAATGTTGCCAAAATATTCCACTGTGGAAATCTGTGGATTTCCATCCACAGATCTCACAGTTGTATTTCCCCATCTCAAATATTGTGAATATTCAGATGGGTCAGTTGGTTCAGATACTATGTGGAAAAAGTAGTTAGTTTGGTTAGTCTCGATTTGTGCTGCAGTTTTGAACAATTCATGATAGGATGTGGCCAAAATTGGTTGCAAATCGGCAACTGTAATAATTTTATATCGCGAGGCTACTAACTCAGCGAATGACGCAATTACAACCGGAGATAATGGTAAAATTAAGAAACTTGTGATCACTCCTTCATACAGAGAACTTTCAGAAAAAATCAACAAAAGCTTTCCTTGACCTTGGCTCCTTCCAGCTTCTTGTCTTAGTAAAATTAGTACAAGTTATATTTGATTGTTAAATGTCTTCGGATCTATCCTGTCCTTTTTTCTATTACTCAACTATAAACTTCAAGAACAACAAATGTCATGTCTCTTTACAAATTGGATTCGATTGGAAAAACGGCTAAATCGTATGTGTGTTTTGAATTTTTAAAATCCATGGAAGAAGTCTGATCCAGACGATCCAAGTCCTTCTGGTGGGCTCAATATCTGTCGATTGGCGTAGAGTTTTTGGAAGTTGAGTAAGAACTCTAGGAGGAGATATGTTTACAAGCCGAAATTAAGCAGCACAATTTTGGACGATTGACTGTGAAACGCGATTGCTATTTTGCTTCTTCAGAAACATGGTCGCTGTGGTTATATTCAATATGTATCTGCTTCCATAAGATTCTGTTTATTTAGCTGGACGCCCGATTCCCTATACGTAGCGAGTCGCCCATAGCACACCGGAGGAGACAAGGACTGAAACGCCCAAATCCGAAGAGTTTTTCGATTTGGTGAAAAAATGCGACCTGTAATGTGACCAAGGAAAAGCCAGTCGCATAGACGATAATGGTCGTAGACGGGTAAAATGGAGCTGGCAAAGGCGTAATATATGTAATTAGAAAAGTGTGAACTGGGTTGGTGAGATGGAGAAGGAGAATTCAGGAAAGAGTCAGTCATTCAGACGACTTTTAACGTTGTCAGGTAAACCAGTCTATCGTGAAGCGTATGGAGATATTTGTTATTTTTTTTTGTTTTGCTGCTATCATTGGAACAAAACAAAATTTCAAATCTAGCAAATCTTATTCCTGGTCTCTACGCCGAGATCTGTCGATTGGCGTAGAGTTTTTGAAAATCGGTTGAGAACTCGAGGAGGAGATGTGTTTACAAGCCAAAACTAAGCTGCACTATTTACGAGTATTGACTGTGAAACGAGATTGTTATTTTGCTCCCCCAGAAACATGGTCGCTTTGACAATATTCAGTTTATATCCGCTTCCATTTGATTCGATTTATATAGTTAGGCGCCTGGTCACCCGTACCTAGCGAATCGCCCAGAGCACACCGGGAGAGCCAAGGGTTGAAACGCGCAAATACGAAGAGATTTGCCATTTGGTGAAGAATTGTGACCTACAGAGCGCGTACAGTCGGACAGATTGTGCCATCGCATTAGCTGGGCTTTGCCAGCTAATAAGTTGATGCAAAACCGCAAGGAAATTGGCCTAAGATATCTAACAGACTTTTTAGAGGGGACTTAAAAGGTAGGATTGTTGGTACTTATCCTAATGAAGATGATGCTGTTCTATTCTACTACAAATTAATGGTTGACAAATATGGTTGGAAATTTGTAAGTGATTTGATAGCTCAAATTGTGGTAGTTTTGTTTCAAGTTTAGAAGGCGATGCAGGAAATTATTCGGTAAATGTTGGAACAGGGGGATCAATCGTAATTCACAAGTCCTTGATATTCAACTCATGATTGAATCCGACCCAATCAATTGTTTTAGTTTTAGTTTATTCTCATTGTTCCTCAAACTAGGCCCTTAAAACTTATATCTCGAATTTGTTTGTCCAAATGAAGATATTCCAGGTTTTGTAATTTCCCTAAAATAAAAAATACCAAAAATTCCGTGGATTTTGGTGACTTTCCTCTTTTGAATACGGGCCGGAGTCGACTACCAAAGGCATAGAAAGAAGGAGGAGTCTTGTCGTAGATTGACAGTTTTTTCAAATCTAATCAAAATCAAAATGATAAATTGTCGGTTTGTTATGCATGTACTCTTACCTTCATATAGTAAAACTTACGTTTAAAGTTGAGGATAGATCCTGCTCCTTGTTCAAATTCAAATTCCAAAAAGGTTTTGGACTCTGTTGAAACTTTTTGTTTCTAATAATTTCTTCTTCCACGCCTGAGAATAAGCTGTCGAGCTTATACCAGTCATGGGTGTCATCGAAATAATTAGCCGGCATACGAGAAAAGGTCGAGAACGTTTTAATCATGCGAATTGGAAAATATTGAAAGAGTTCAAATACTTTCTCTCTAAATTTGGTGAGAATACTAAAATTTAAATTTTCTTCACTTCCAAATTGATTTGACTAATACGATTTAATTTAAATTTTACTAGGAAATATTATGCGTTCATTAATGGAATTTGGAATCATCCTAAAATTGCATTTATCAAGGCTACTTTTAACCCAAGCGGCATAATGTAAAATATTATAAAGCTGAATCATATTACGTTCAGTTGACTTCGGTTAATATGATAAAATCAAAGTATGATTTTATATGGAATGACAGAAATATTAGTTCTAGTTCTAAAATTTTTTCGTTAGTTCTAGTTCCGATGTGTCAACTCAATGTGTGCATAGTGCATATTTTGCATTAAAATGTCCTCAACTTATTAGTACATATTGGAGTAGTAATCTAAAATTTAGTTAACCAAACCTAATTATGAACTATAGGATAAATGAGTACAATTAGTTAATCAATTATCACATAGAAAACAGAAAAGAAGCCCAAATGGTTTAAAAACTGGAAGATAACCACATGTCACAACATCGTTTTTTATGACTCCACTCTGGTGGATTTTTTCTAATTTTTTGACAAGTGGCCGCATACCTTTGAAGGCCAATTACAACTATACGTAGCCGTGGTGCCAATTAAGGTTATTTAGGACTGAAACAGACCCATGCTCAAGTTGAGTCAGAGGTGGCACGACACGCGGCTTGGTGGACTGTGACTCCACAGAGGGGGATTTGATCCACTCTGCACTGAATTGTTCCTTATGAAGAATGGAGCGATGCAGTAGCTAAACTTTCTTTTAAAAAAAATCCATTAAATAATTTCCTTGATTTTTATTCTCCTCAAACTAAGCCGTCAGTGGATGCTTCTTCAGACATGAGATGAGTGAGAGCTGAAAAGATGGAAAATAGAGTCAAAAGTTGATAGAAAATATCAAAGTAATCAGAGCAATGGCAAAGCACTTGAAAATTTATGGATGCATCTATTTTGGTACCATTTGAAAAATATATCAAAGGTTCTAATCTTCACATGACCACCTGAACCCTACCACGGCTACCGCTCGCTAACAATTTTATCAAATTAACAAGTAAGAAAATAACGTGAATAACATTGCTTCAATTTTATGGACTCTTCCTCCAGGTAGGAAGCTGGATGAAATTTTTAGCTTGTAACACACGCTTTCGAAGAATATGCCGAAAGAGTATTCCTTGATCTTAATTTTATGACCTGCGACTGGTTTTATTTTTGTTTATTATTTTCATTTATAACGTTTCCATTTCATCTGATAACGTTTAACGTGAGGCAGGGTTGGGCTTGCAGATATGGATGGATGGTGGGTATCATAGCGTAATGTAGAAAATGGAAAATTCAATCGTTTGTGAACTAAATAGATTTTGTTTTATTTTCTCTATTTCCCACGTCTAATTCAGTTTAAATTTTTTAAGGATTTTCTACTAACTAATACAAAACTAACTCTTCTAAAAATTTTCTCAAGAAAATCTTTCGTCAAGAACTCGATTTTAGCAATACAATTTAACACACAAATTTTACAGGTTAAAGTACTCAAACTACAGTTTGAACTTTAAATTAATTACGAACAATTTACTAGTATAACTTCTAATATTTCTAAATTTTAGTCTTGACTGAATGTGCGTAAAACTACTGGTACTGATCATCGCAGGCATAACATGCGAAAAGATTATGTGGTCTTAGAAGTGGAAGACAACCCAAGTTCATGAACCAGTGTAAGCAAATCAGGTCACCAGTCTTCCAACGCTTGTATATTTGCATTCCTATCTCATTTCCCCAGATACAGCATGTCTCATAACATGCTTGGGTTATGCCTTGCAACAGTTAGCTCATTTGGGTTAAGGTTTACATTAATATCCCAAAAGTTTTACGGAGTGAGTACATTAACGACTGAAAACACTGTTCTGATATGAATTTTACAATAAAAAAGCCGAGCGTCAAGATCAAGACTATGTAGAAATAATTTGCGAGAGAGAGAGAGTTTACACTTGATCAAAACATGAATCACCTCCCAGTTTAGGTTAAATGATTCTTCTTTACTATTTACACAATACATTTATATCACTGTGAAAATATGGGGATATATGTTGGTATAAACCCCCAAACCGTGGCTGCATTGGGCGTCCAATCCTTTTCTGGGTGGTACAATCTTCCAGTCCAAGGTTCGTTTTTTCCTTTCTCTAATAACACACCGTACTCCCTATCATTATATCTAACAAGATCATTTTTTGTTAAAAAATTTATCAGCGTGTCTGAGTAATTATTTGGATTTCCTTTGCTGAACTTCACAGGAATGATAATTGTGATCACCGCACTAGGAGGTATCTCTTGAATTGCATTTTCCACAATTTTAGTTTGATTTTTTAACAGAAACAGAAAATACCAATTGGCACGAAATATTTCAAAAAAGTTTTCGATTATTTCGTCCTCAAGCTTTTCACAAAATTCAAGGATAAATTTTTCAAAATTGAAGCTCCGTAAGTGTTTGGAAGTTTCAGTTGCAGCCGAATTAATCACAGTTTTAAATCCATGGATTCTGAGATTTCTTACGTTCGTTGGTATTTCAATCAAATCTAATCTTGTAAAAGAATTCACCAAACTAAGTGTTTCCAACTGGACAGAATTTTGAATCAGTTTGGAAACTGACGTTTCTGTCAATTGAACATTAGTCATAGAAATTGTTGTGAGCTTTTTCAGAGACAAACTTTCTCCTAAATTACACGACTCGAGATGAAGATGTTTAATCACGAAATTATGTTTATGGAATAAGTCAGAATCCTCAGATGCTCTGTGATGAGTTTTTATAATTTCTTCAGAATATTTGAGAGTTGAGTAGAAAAGTCCAGTGTTTGGATTCATACGGAACAATTGGACATTGTTAATTCTCAAATCGATGACAAATTTGAGTTGAGTAATTTCTTCTGCCCGCCATTTCCAATTCTTTTTTGTTGTAAATGGGACAAGCAATGGAAGAACTGATTTTGATTCTCTCAGGTCTTCAATTCCTATGTTACTAATTCGATCAAAATAGAAATACTTTAGAAATGGAGCAAACACTTGATAGTCAAAAGCACCACCGAGAAAAACAGCATTTAAAGTCAAAGATTCTAATTCACAAGGGCCAGAGGAATTGGCATATGAAGAAATCCGCTCCATAGATTTTAAAAGATCTTCTGGGTTTACATTGGCTAAATTCAGTACAATGGTTCGAAGGTTAATTTGAAGAACATGTGGGATTTGCTGGAACTGAGCAGGATTATGTAAATCTTTCCCTGTTAAATTATACGTTTGTGGATGTTGCAGAACTCGATATTCTTCTGGACTTAGGCGACTCATTGAAATTGAATCTTCATTGGATGTGTGGAATTTATCAATATCAACAAGACTAGAACCCAATAAACCACCTTGAAGAATGTTGAGTTCTTCATGTAATTTCCATACGCCATTTTTATCATTTTGAAGTACAAAGAAAAGTTTTCCGTCTTTTTCAGGGATTCCAAGTATTTTTAAAATATTGGAAAGGGTAATTCCACTTGCTGAGTTATCCCAATATTTTGGATGTTTGAATTTCAAAAGCAGAATTTGTTTAAGGGTTGGATGACTATTCAAAGCATTTGTAAGCAAAGTCGCATAATCCCAGTTTTCGACAAGTGCCAATTTCTCTATATTTGGAAATATTTGGTTGAAATTTTCTTGTACATTTGACGGAGTATGATGTGATAAAATCAAAGTTTCCAAGGATGTACTTTTTGCCTTGGGATTAGATATGAAGGCTGAAAAACCATAGATGAATATTTTTTTCAATTTCACTCCATTAAGTAATAGAGATGAGATATCCACAGGAGGTGAAGGGTCAATGGTCTGTAATATCACAACTTCAAGTTGAGAACAACGTTGGAAAATATCTTCAAGCCCAGACTCCGAGTAAGTTTCATTTCCAGAGAGCACAATTACAGATTGTAGTTTTAAGTAAACGAGGTCACGTGGAATTTTGTAGCTATGAATCATGACTGGTCCAATTCCATTAATGGATAATTTCTTTAAGGGGAAATTAGTTGGAAAATGTTTAAAAATATCTCCAGTCCAAGGAGGATATCCCCAAACAATTTCTCCTTCTTGATGGTTAATTTTGAGAATGTGATAAGTACCTATGGTCAGTTCAATGTTGATGCCCAGATGTAAAATCATTTCCACATCCCAATCTTCATCCAAGTCAAATAAAAGTAGAGATTTTATCAAATATTTCCCAACCAAACTTGACGCCAGATTAGCAATTTTTCTTTTTCTGTCGAATATGTTCAATTTAAACGAGTTCAGATGAGGTAGACGTACTCTTCTGTTGAATTCCATGGATTGGAGTTCAACAGAATCTATATTTATGCTTTCAACTGCTCTTGAATTTTCCAATGTTCTTATTAAGATCTCTGGCTCAATTGTCATATATTGGATATGAAGATGTGTAAATTTTATATGGGATGGGATTCCACGGAATTGTAGGTAATTATTTTCACTTCCATTAATTGCAAATGTGAAAGAGGATTGATTTATGGATGATAATGGATTACCAGTTTCTCCTGTAATCTCTGAGAATTGTTCACTAATCCAATCGATGAATTTATATACACGTGTAAACACTCCATAGTTTTGACAAGGCTGTCCTCGGTCATTTGGATCCCCGGAACTTACAATTCCCTATTTATAACGACATAGTTCTTTTAATAAAAGAAATTCCAACAAAATTTTTTAAAAAAGTTTCTTACGTGCAGATAATATGCAGAACGAATATCGTTAGGAACAACTAACCCTCCGCCACTGTCACCATTGCAAACAAATTGACCTGATCAAATATACAGAAATTATGTAAACATTTTGCTTATCATTCTTTACTAGCTGCCTAAGCTGAACTAATGTGAGCGTGCTCTTCGGCCTTACGCGTCCAAGAGGTCATATTTCTTGACCAAATCACAAACGTCCTCGTATCTGAGTGTTTCAGCCCTTGGCTTACCACAAATCGCATCACATCTCCTCCGATAGTTCCTTACCTATTTCAGAAAACTACGCCAACAATAGCGCTTCTAAAAAGACTCGTCGCAATCGACAACTAATATGGTGGTAGCAGTGTAATTGCTTAGGCTGCTGCCACTAATTTTCGGACCAGGTACACCCGGGGGTGTATTAATGCATTAGAATCGTCAAAGCGTAGTAAGTGGACTGAAATTCACAGGCATGTAATGTAATGCAAAATACAAATGAAATGCAATGGTTTAACGTCAAACGGTGTGTAAAGGGATTACTCCTGTTGGTTCCAACACCTCTGGCTTCAGTCTAAAAACCCAAGGGGTGACTGAGAGGAGGACAACTTTCCCGTACATACTGCTCAGATCACCGGGTAATCAAGTACATGAAATCCACGGGCAATCTTTCAACACTAGTAGCCACAGAGCCAAAAAGTTACCTGGCCTGACGGGGAATTGAACCCGGAGCGTGTGGGACAGAGTCCCAGAACTATACCACTAAGCTGACAGGCCGCCACAATGTGGCATTCCTTATAAGTTTTCCACTCTTGGAGCTCCCAAAAACAAACAAAAGACCCTAATTGTTAATCAATGTGAAATGACTTTACCTCTCAACTATGAATACTGAAACAAAGTTGTCTGGTTCACATGATCAATGAACAGGGAACTGGGAATTTTTAAACTTACATATCAGGGCCCGCCTCCCAGTTCCTTCACCAATTGAATCAGGCAACTCTGTTCGCAGTTGAGAGAATTGATTTTTTGATATCGATTTGATTCTTTATTTACGTTTTACTCCAATGCATTCATACATGTTTCCATGCCTATTGATTGTCTTAGTACAGAAACACAGTGAATAACAGGTAAAGTCATTTCACATTGCTTAACATTTAGGGTCAATTGTTTGTTCTTTGGAGCTCCAAGAGTGGAAAACCTATAGGGAATTCTATAATAGTTTCTAATCGGTGACAGTGCAACCATGCATCCGTACAAAATCTACCTAAGAGCTCAAACTCCTGTGCACATTTTTGTTTTGCACCAAGGATCACCTATACCTGAAGTCAGGATACAGGTGAAGTCTAGCGAACGGAAATCCCGACGCCAGGATCGTCCTTCAAGTGGACTGGTGCGATTGCGCCCCCCTCACTGGTTACCGCAAAAACAGCCCTTCCTTTGAGATAGCCCCTGCCCTGCCCAGTTCTATGCACCCGTAGATAATGATTCTATGCATAAGTGAAACAAACGACATGCCTCGGTAAGATTGCTAACCGTGTGCCTACATAACTAGCTGACCTGACACGGCACGACACTACACAACCAAAAGGGTTGAAGTGGAACACGGAGGAAATAGATTCAGTTTTCCCAATGAACTCAAGTCTGCGCTGTGACTATTCATAAATCCTCACGTATCAACCTCATATAACATCTATCAACCAAAACTGGCAAAGGCCAGCTTCATTTCAGTCTCAACGATGGTTTATTATTACTACACGGTGACTTACCTAGTGAGCCGATATTATCATTAAGTCAAATCAAATTTACCTAATCTTTTGTTCCCTGCACAGATTTGAGAATCAAGTAAAATTTGATTCAAATTTTTGAAGCAGTCTTCAAACGAACCAATTGGAACTTTAATGTGACGCAGATCTCCTGGAGCTTTGCCTGTTTCATCTGCACCGAAGCCGACAACCTCAAAAAATTTGAGAGCAAAGATGACAAATACAAAATTAACACGTACTAAATCAAACAATCACAAAACTTACTTACATCCCCTTTCTTTCCAGGTTCCAAAGCAAATGCATCCATAGAAGAACTGTCAGGAAGACAAATTGGAAAAATAAAATCATTCAAATCTGCATCTTGATCCAAATCCATGATTGCAATATCAGCTTGAACCGTTCTCACGTTGTAACTCCGATGCACAAATATCCGTTTAACCTTTGGAACCAAACAAGTTGGAAAACAACAAGAGTTGAAAAATTAAAAATTAAAGTTTAATAGCATACTCCAAATGTTTGAACTTCTTCATTGGCAATATTGTGGGAAAAATTTGAGGAAATTGTGCCGAGAGTAATTTTAAATAATTTTGGGTCGACAGGTTCTCCTCCTGCATTTGTTACACAATGAGCTGCAGTGATAATTACAGACTCAAGAATCAGTGATCCTCCACAAATATAAATGAGAGGGGTGGATTCCTTGTGTCGTCTAAAAATTGCAGCGTGCCATGGCCAAGAAGTACTATTAGTCTGGGAACCATGAGTTATAAGAGGTTTGCTGTCCACTATCCTTTTACCACAATCTGGTCATTAAAACAAAAAACATGCAAGATGTGTGCTTTGAAAATAGTCATGGTAGTTATGCTAAAATCAAGTACCTGGTTTGCATTCGAAGACGTCTAACTGCCCTAATCCATTCCAAATCCCTTTTCCGTTACACATTAGAATATTCAAACCACCATCAGCTCGTTCCTCTGAAATTTTTGGAACGTAGAACTTTTTGCACTTATATTTAACCATTGTACTTATGGGCTGTGGCTCTGAGCAATTTGTTTGAATTTCAACTCCGTTATCCCTCTTCTGACTGCAACTTACTTCAACTCCCTGTCAAGGGCAAATATTTCAGCAAAAATTTAAAACTCTCTTAGATGGTTCAACTCACACGTTTCCCATAAATATAGAGTGGAGGACATTGAATTTCTGTAATAGATTTTCATTCAAGATATGCATTGCATTGAAAAATCTTAATCTGGAAACTTACCTTTGCAGCGAAAATTTAAAAAATCGTCTTTCTTCTATCCATTCTCCGTCTTCCCCACAAGTTAACTCTTTTGTTGGGGTGACTTGAGAATTTAATGATTCCACAAGTTTACGAGTAAAATTATTTCCGCATTCATATTGCATTTTTGATCCTAGTGTATATGAATTTGTAGTACAGTTTTTCCATTCGTAATTTAGAAATCTAGATTTACACATGATTTGGACGCCCTGGTAGAAAATGCGTAGTAGAAGATAAGTATTTTCTTTAGTTAATTCCTGTAGATTTTGCAGTACCTCATTAGGCCTCAATGCATCACAACTAACTGAGACGGTAGTAGTAGTAGTAGTAGTAGTAGTATTTTTCACGAATTTATTGGGGAGATCAATAAAAGTCCGCAATGCTTTCATATCCAAACCATGACCCATCATAAATACAAGTGAGTTGATTTCCACTCCATTCTTCTCGTCGGATTGGAGAGTGATATCCGTTTTTACATTGAAAACTCAAAATTGTTCGAATGGGTTGAGGAATTGAACAATTATTTGGAACCACATCATGTGACCCATTTGACTCTTGTTGATGACAATTGATTTCAACACCCTTGAAAAACAAAATCCTCACAATAAAAATCAAATGTGATAAAAATATTCGTATTTTCCTATACCTCATTTATAATATATGGGGAATAACATATCCCCTGCCCTGTGTCCGAATTTTGTGGTTTAGCTGCCAGCACGATACATGTTGGAAAATGTATTATACAATAAAAAATAATTGTAGTTACTACAAATAAAATTTTCAGACGTGCACCCCTAGTCATGTCAAATGAAGTTGTGTACTATTTTAGTATTTATATTTTAAGAATAAATGCTAGGTGGTAGGTAAAATGCAACTGAATTTGCTCTTTTATTGTAGAGAATTAAATGATTTCAAGGTCTAATGAGTACTACATCCGCTTGTTAATAGAAAAACCGGTTTTTCACCTTATTTACATGTGTAGATAAAGTGCTAAGATGACCATTTAATGCATGGATGCTTTGTATCTGTACATTGATATGCAATGAATATTACCTAAGTCACATGTTGAAATATGAAGTCAACGCAATGAAGACTTTATTTGCCAATTAGTTGCCAAAAAAAATTCAGTTTTATGTTGAGTTCAACGGCACTTGCTTGGCATATCTGATAAATTTAAACAAAATCACGCACATCAAGTGTTAATGGTCGTATTTGCATCCAGCTCAATAGTGTTTAGCTTGAGTAGAAAATTGAATAATAAACATGTTGAATTAAATTATTAATTGGTTTTCGGATGCAACGTAGAGTAGAGGTGGCCCATGTAACATGCGCATGTGTCGTGTGTGAGAAAGAGTCGATCGAATTCAAAAAAGCAAGGAAGGTGAATAAATTTCCAAAGAATGTGAAGGATAGAACCGACCCGTACACGTAAGTAAGAGTGAAACCTGATCAAACCGGGTTAGAAACATAATCTTTATTTATAGTCACCAGTAATCGTTCAATGCGCACATAATTAAACATTAGCAAAGCCGTAATTCACGTTGGTTTGAGTTCAACGGCACTTACCCTCCTCCCTAAATAAATTTAAGCAAAATCACGTACCAGAATCTCACTATGGTTTAGATTGATGTAGCAATATGAATAATTATATCCCATAAGTGATACAGTTCATACCTACGCGTACGCGTACGTGCATGTAAATTAAAGCGAGGAAGAAATAAACAAAGGCTAAGGTAAATAAAATTAGAGAATTCTAAAGTTAAGCCTGAAGTAGCAATCAATCCAATCAGATAATTTATCTGAGAGTCTCATGACTTTGTTTTTAATTCTAATTGGCCAGACATGAGTTGATGGAATTTGTGCGAATTTTGAATTTTGAACTGTGATCTGCTCATTTGAATAAATAAAAATCATTCTAACTTCTTATTTTTAGGAGAAGTAGATCAAAAATTTTTATTCACTAGTGATTCAATGTCCAAAATGGGAGTAGTACTAAAACTATTTCTATTCATTTATCACTATCAACAAAACATAACTCAATGTGTGTATATTTTGCATTCAAATATTTTTAACTTTTGAATAAATAAGAAGTATTCTAAACTTTAGTTAAATCAAACCTAATTAAGAACTATAGAATAAATGTATGAATTAGTTAATTAATCATCGCATGCACAGCAGGAAAGAAGTCCCAATGGTCTCAAAAGTGGAAGACAACCCAAGTTTAACCAATTTAAGCAACCTACAACGTCGCAGCATTGTTTTTTTTGACTCCACTCTGGTGCATTTGCTCCAATCTTTTGGCAAGTGCGAGTACTATGGCCACAAACCCTTAAGGGCCAATTACAACTATACGTAGCTGTAGTTCCAATTAAGGTATTTGGGAATGATACAGAGCCATGGTCAGGTGGAGTCAGAGGTGGGCACGAAATGCAAGTTGGTGGACTGTGATTCCATACAGGAGGATTTGATCCACTCTGTACACAAGTCTAGTTTTGGTACCCATTACGATCATAACCTTGATCACAAGTGTAAGTAGCCGTAGTGGCAAGTAAGTAATTGTCAGCTTGGACTTGCCCGTGCGCAGGATCGCTTAACGCAGAGCACATGACAATTGGTTCAGCTAGCGCGCTTCGTGTTGCGCTTAGCTCAGCATCTACTTTTTTAGTATCATTTGCCAATCCCTGTTACAGCGTAATCATACAAACAATTTTGATTCCCTTCGCACATGTCAATTATTTCTTGTGGGGGTGTTCCACTCGGGGGTGAGAATATTGGAACATAATTTGGATTTTGAAAATTAGCAAAAGTAAAACCAGGTGGATAAGTAAAAATGGTCGTACTTGAATTTACGCGCCAAGTTTCTCCAAATTGATAATGAATTGTTTCTGTCGAGGAATTGGTTGGAATTGTAGAGCCAGTTGAACTTCTAAGGTCATTGACCTGATTGCCATCGAAATGACCCAATAAGCCATTGATTTGACCATAAGCCGAGGTAGGCGCCTGCGCTATCAAGTTAAGCGTACGATTTGAATCTGAAGTTGTTATTATAAATGAAAATCCAGAAGAAAATGAAATACTGAAACGTGTCGTAGATTCAATCGTAAGAGTCATCCCATTGGCTGTAAAAGTCAAAGGCAGCTGCTGATCTGAAGTGAGAGA
>WJEZ01001232.1:0-18817 GCA_009869925.1 Thalassaphorura encarpata | reverse complement strand
GAAATTGAAATTCTTTTAGAATTTTTGACAACATTGATGCGAGAAGCAAGAGAGGCATGTCATGAAATCTGGGTGACTTGGTCCACAGGGGTAAGTAATTTCATTGATGTGATGAAATTTGCAAATATACAATTCAAATGTTGTCGTATACCCAGGGCCAGGGAGGTCCACCTTGGAACGGAGGTACAGGGAATAGTGGTACAGATGAAAACATGACGGAAGCTCTTTATTCAATTTTTCGGAAACGGGAAGTAATGAAACTTCATTCAATACAGGGACAAGTCGCAGCAATTTATTTATATCTTGCACAGAAGAAGTAAATGCTTTACTTTCTCAAATCAATTTCGCGTAGTTTTCTGAAACTTTTAACTTTTCAGGGAGAATTTTGAGGAAATGACGACAGCTGTAAAGGTCAGATGTGTAGCTAGAAATCTTGAACAGCTTCTTGAGGAGTTGCCCGTATTTTTACTCCGACTTGAAGAGATTATGATTGCATTTGATGATCGCTTTCAATGGAAGGATTTTAAATTTTGTCTGCAATTGGCTATTTCACAAGTTGTAAGAATTTCATTTGCAATCTAACGGTTCCAACTCGTATTATCATCCTTAACTTTAATTTTTTCATTTGACAGTGTCAGACTGTGCATCATTTGAGAAAAGAGCGTGAGCGACTACAGAAATTCTTTACTTGCCTCTCTGACTTGGTTCAACGTGATGAATTTCATCAAAGCCTCGTGAACTTAAAGTTATTGGAAACACATCGAACTGAGAGTGAAGACCCAACGGCTGGAGGAAATCCCTCTGAGGATGCTAATAAGAAAACTCCTGGCCCAGAAGAGGCTCGCACTCCATCTTCATCAACTGGAGCCTCAACCCCGGAAGAACCTGCGCAAATATCACGATGTATAAAAAAGAATTCATCCGAAAAGGACTTTTTAGGCACTGAGGAGGTACGAGCGCAGCGCAGCACTTAAGCTTAGAATTTGAAGTTAATTTTACTAATAATTGAATTGTTAATTTCAGCTGAATTTGGTTGAGAACATTTGTACACCAAAGAAATCCAGAGAAAATATTTTGGCACTAAATGCAGGAAAGCTTTATAATTCTACAGAATTTTCAGATATGGTCTTTGAAATCCCTAAAGGTAAGATACGTTAGGAAGCATAGCCACTTAATAAGTTAAAACTACACGAAAATTAATCCTACTTATTCGAATAACAGATGGAGATAGAGAAATTTTGGAAATTCCTTCTCATCGAGTCCTAGTGGCAGCCCGTTGTGATTGGTTTCGTCGAGCTTTACTCTCTGGAATGAAAGAGTCCATTCAAAAGTAATTATACCAATTTATATTTTCAATTTTCTTATTCATCGTTCATTCAATTATACTGGAGCTGTAACAATTCTAATACTTCATTGATATTTTAGACGGATTGTGATTCACGATTGCTCTGCCCATGTCTTTGAACTCTTCCTAAAATATATCTACACGGGAACGATCTCTTGCACTGATACCAGATTGATGGATACTCTCACTGATCTCATTTCCTTGGCTGACAGGTAAGCTGAAGTTTCCAAAAATTACAAAATCATTTTGAAAGTGTTTGGTGGGTATTAAATTGTGGTCAATATTTTAATAGGTACGAAATGGATTCCTTGAAAATGACATGTGAGCAAGAGTTAGTTCTTATACACTTGGACGAAAATTCAGTCATTTTCTTGCTTTCCATGGCAGATCAATTCAATGCAAGAACGCTAAGGGTATGTTCAACTTACGGATCATTATGGAAAAATTAAAAATATAATAGTATAAAACTTTCGAGTACTTTATGTATGCTATATTTAAATTAATCCTTTCCATTATGGCAGGGCGCTTGTATGGAATACATTGCTGGAAATCCAGATATCATGGCTAAAGACATGTTTGAGGATTTGAGCCCTGAGCTCCAGATGGAAGTCTATGATATTACAATGTGGTCTAAGCCGAGGTTAGCAAAATAATTTTCCCCTGCATTTCTTTTGCTGGGTATTGTATAAAAAATTGTCCTTATTGTTGATTTTTCAGCCGAAAAGTATTTTCAGCCACGGATGAATTATTCAGTTGCCCAAGGTACATGCTAGTACCAGACTCTCGCTCCTCATCATCTTCCTCGACAACTTCTTCATCGTCCTCCTCTTCATCTTCCCCAACATTTGTCCAACGCGGCCATCGCGATGACGATCCAGATGTGCAAGAGGAAGAGGAAAGAGCTAGGAGATCGATTCATCATCATCACTCTCATCGACATCACCACACGCACAGACATCATCCGCATTCTCATAGTTCCAATCTTGCTTTTGGTCCTTTGCTAGCTGAAGGACCCCCTGGGGCAGTTGGAGAAGGAGCAGCTCCGACACCTGAGTTGAATGCTGAGATGGAAAGATGTTTGGTTCAACTCAGAGATGTGCTCGGAGATGATGTACCAGCGGAGCAATTAAATCGGATCGCCGTCATGGCAGATTTTGACGTGAATCGTGCCCTTAATTTCTATTTCTCCTCTTAGAATCCCACAGGAAGTATTAGAAGAAGAATATTCCCGTTTTTTTATTTCAGTACGGACATATCCGGACTTTATGCGTATTAGTTACATGTTGTGTCATGTTTTAGTCATTTCTTTATAATTTACATTCAATTCAATAAGTTCAGAAGTTTGTGTTTTGGATGTAATGTTTGTGCAATCATTTACCATTTTTAATATCAGAGGAATCAATCGCAATCGAAAGCAAGTGCAATGCAATTAATCAGAATCCACGATAAGGTCTATGGTCAGTTACCATAACCGATTACCGCTGCTTCTACCAATGAATGAAGGTGCTCTTGGTCTCATTCTCATTTTGATTCAAGTCATTTCTGTGTAATTCCACGTACCCCATGAAAACTCATGAATTGGCAAGGAATGTCAACCCTTGCGGCAAAATAAAATACTTGTTGTCGTAGTATTAGTATATAATTAGCCTTTTAACGTTTCAAGTTGAAGTTGACCTCAGAAGAGGAGTCGATTTTCTTGAATTTAGAAAAAGATGTTGACTGTAGTCGTGAGTAAGGAAAGTCAAAGCATTATCATTATTTTAATGCCTCTAGAAACAGCTAATATGATAATTTACTTTGAATGAATTGCTCCACGAGCACTGCACTGTACATCCCAACACTTTATCGTTCGTTCCTTCGTCAAAAGAATCTATTCGTTTTAAGAATATTATTATTATGGACTGTCATTGTCGGTTATGTATATTATCATGAAATAAATATTCTATTGTTGAAATGTTGAGGAAAATTTGCTCAGGGTTCTGTTAATACAGTCATTTGTAGACACAAGCTAAATCATGTATTAATTTATGTACCCAAAAATAGAAGCTTTCAACTGACCAAACTGATGGTTATGCATAATTTGTTGGCATAAAGTATAGGAAATTTAAGTTTTGATGGATTAAGGTATCGAAATTTCAGGATTTTGAATACCATCAGTACAAGACCGAAAGTTACGTGAATTCACCAAATTGGTCCGGTTGCGATGATATCAAAATTTTCTGTCAAAATCTTATATTTTCTCTACTGGATTGCTTCTTATGTATTTTTCCTCAGTTTTATCGAATTTTGCAAGGAAAAAAAGAAAAAAATTTGGAGGATTTGGGTCCAACCTTTGAAATTCACCAGTTTTCGATTCAAATTTGTACAGCTCGTCGTCAAGTTTAACATTATGGCTCGAATCGTTCACACTATCGGTATAATTGTATTTATCTGCACTGGCAAATTGGAAACTTGGGAACAATTATTTGGGATTTGTATCTTGTTCTTTCAAATCGGGACAGCCTATGCATTGCACATTTACACTAAAACATATATGGAATTAATTCCTATTGGTAATGGACTCGTGAGTTTTAATGCCAAGCTGGCCTCATATTTCAATGTCCCTTTGCTCGTGGAAAATGATGGTTTAGAAATTTACTGCGGAGTGATCATCTTGTGTTATTTTGGATTTTGTATTCCAACACTTCCAATGGCTTTTTTCTATTTGGAATTGTATGATTCTAAAATGATACGATGGACAATCACTGCACTTTCCTTTTTTATGCCAAAGGGTCTAGGAGAATTTTTGCTGACAGCAATACACATGTATTTTGGGGTTCTAAATGGATTGTTCTTACTCATGGGAATGCTAACAGTGGGTTATCCAAATTTCATAAATGGATGGCTAGAACTTCTTACTCGGTATGAAAGAACAACAATTACTTGTAAAAATTAACCTAATTAAAATCAATCTATTTCAGAAAAGAGTACGACAGATCCAGTATTTCCCGAAAAATCCAACTGTTAAAAATTTACCGTGCCCACCAGGTTCAGCAAAATATTGCTGATGAGCTTTATTCCAAATTAGCCCCAACTTTTTACATGTTCTCCTGTGTCATTTACATATATGGCTGTGTTGCTTTGATTCTATTTTATCATTTGCTCAATATTTTAATCATTCCTGCCTTAATTGGCATATTTGTCTTTGCATTTTTTGCTGAGTTTGGACTTCAAATGTTAGGAAACACTCAAAATATTTCCAAAAGATTTGCCAATTCTTTGAATAAGGCCTCTGGAAGAGCACGTCACCGATGTGTGAGGAAATTCTACAAAGCCCTAGCCAAATCTTGCCCTCCTCTTCGGTGGAACAATGGCGACTTCGGCAGTGCCGGCTCAGGGACCTGGGTCATGATTATGGACAAAATCATTGTCACTGGCGTCGTGAATTTTGTACTCTACTTTAGAAGCAAATGATGCATATGAATAATTACTAAAGTTTGACTAAATGATTGTCTAGACTAAACGTTACTTCGAAGAAATGGACTGTTTGAATAAAATATAAGGTAGCCATTATGAACCTTCATCAATAAGAAACTTCGATAACAAGTTAGTCAAATTCAATTAAAGAACAGTCTTTATTATTTTCCCATCATAAAAACATTCAAATCCACTTTCCATTTAATATATAACTTTCGTCATTCACGTGTCATGAATAATTGATAAGAAAAGCTTTACGTAATGAACACAATTACATAATATTGAGTTTTGAGAAGGAAAACAAAACATTTTGTATTAAACCCTTCCTTGGGCGGAAGGTATTTTAAAATTCTTAAATTCTAATATCTAGCAGGATGAAGTAACAATATTTCCCCAAGTAAAGTTGAAGTTTAGCCTGCCAATTCCAATCCATTCCAGATCCAATGTTGAATAAATAATTTTCATCTTCTTTCTTTAGCAGGCCAAATTGGCCCGTTGCTGTTGCTTTGAACAATTGAAGAGTTGATCTTGAAATTTTAGTCTTGAGTTGGTGGTTTTCGCATTACTATAACCTGTGGTACATGGATTTTATCACAAAAAATTCTATTAATGGCTCAAGAGCTCTTGCTCTTTTAAAGCATATTTTTGATTTGATATACAAATAGAATAATTTGTATGAAATCTTCTTAACTACTTAATTCTTATCGACTAGGAGGCTGAGTCCCATAGCAGTCTTATGTTTACTATCACAGCATAAGTTACTTTTGATATCGCATTTTTTAACGTTCTGCTTTTTTTGGGTGACCTTGATCAGGTCAAGTCTAATTAACCAACTAACCATTGTGCATAATTCAAAAAAATAAATCATATTTTCCCTGATACGCCAAATCAGAATAGTTACCACATATTATAAAATTCTTAAAAAAATTGGAATAAAAAAATAAATTTCGTGCTATATATCATTGCTGAGTCCAAGTTGTGTTAACTCAACTTAAACTAAATTTGTTAAATTTCAATTAATCTGAATTTCGATTCAGAGTTACTACGTCTAATTGTTAAATTGGAGATCATTCGTTGACTTTGATTGAAATTTGCTCTCTTTTAAGTACTTCGTAACATAAATATGAAAAATATAGTATTTACAATATTATAAGTTTCACATTCACATTGTTTTTCGTAATATTAAATTTTTGCAATATGTATTAGCTACACTGCAGTTACACGCGCTTTACGATTACCCTGCTTAGCCCAGTGATGCGCACTGGGATTAGACTAAATTCTAAATTCTAGACAGCATGTCACATATGACGTCGAATGGAAGAACCCGGTCCAAATGAAGACATCGAAGACGCGTTGATCTTGAGACGACCCACGTCTGAACGGAGGACCCTCAAATTGATTTCTTCTTAATAGTATGATATATTTATGTTGTTCGCAATAAATTATTAGAGGTACGTCTTATTACATATTCAGACAAACAACAATAGAATTCCCGTTTGTTAAATAAAACTACATTGACTGAATTTAACAATAAATTAAATGTAAAAAGCGGAGCGAAGCGAAGTTAAAATGCTAAATAAGCCAATAGCCTACACCAATTCTAAGTCAGGATTCAGGATATTCAGTATTAGATAAATAGTGTCATAGTCTTAACTAGTATTACGAGATAGAACACAATAATAGACGAAGAAGTGATCAGAAATTTTGGTAGCGTTTAAGAAACACGAAAATGAATTTGTTAATAAAATAGTTTATAAAATGTATATCTAGGAGATCCGTGTTGTTTTGGAAGAAGTGCGATGGAGTTTGTCCAAGTCAATGAATTAACCTAAACCTACTAATCCTGCACGCACGCACGCATCACTGGGCCTGGGACCTTGAGTCTGTTCAGACTCTTAACTAAATTGCGTAAACTTATTCGGTAAAACTTAATCAGGCAAAACGTTTTAAAGCAAAATGGCAAAAAGCAAAATGAATGTAGAAAGGCAGAAACCGCATAATTCCGATATTCCATGATTTCAGTCAGGCGTGAGGTTTGCTTCGTACTTGCAGTGTGAGTATGCAATTTCTGTCTTTCAGTAAATCACAAAGCTTAAGCAAGCAAAGATCAAAAGCTCCATACGAATTTTTCCGAGGTTTTTTGATAAAAAATGTAACTTGTAAATAACCTCGTAAAAACCATGTTGAGTATAAAAATTATTTCGACTGTAATCTCAAGTTTTTCTCATTCCCAACACTCGAGGAACTGCTAATCTCATCCATAACTAACTTTTCTATTAGAATTATTCGTTTTCAGTACTTAAATGGAATTAGGAACTAGCCCAATAACAAAGTACAGTAAATTAGGTTTCAATTTCTTTTCTTGTCTTACGGATAATTTGATCACTAAATGCCAGAAGTTGCTTCTGATTTCGGCTTGATTATAAAATTAACAATACAATGGAAGAATAATCCATTGAGAATGAGAGTATTGAGATTTGGAATGGAAGCCCTTGAGATTCCAGAGGAAAAAGCCATAATCAAGAAACTAAGAATTAAAGCGACGATGGAAGAAAGAAAAACTGTAATTGCCAACTGTACCTTACTCTTACTGATGATTTCCCCATCTCTATTTCTGACAATACGCAAAATTTTACGTGGTCTCTCTGTTCCATCAGGAGTATCATTACCAGCACCAGAGGCAGAAGAAGAACCGGGTCGAGGCTCAGAACGACTAGCCAAAGATTCACTAGAGGAATTCATATTAATCGTCCTCAAACTATTCGCCAAATCACTATTTGTGGCTGAAGAAGTTGTTGTATTAGCCTGAGCAGGTCGAACAAATAATCTTTGAACTCTGGTCGGAGGATCATTAGAATTGTCTTTAGCTGCATCCCCCGACCCTGATGACCCAGCAGCCATTCGTCGTCTTTCCTCTTTCAAACGCATGACTTCCAACCTCTTTTGTCTTTGTTCCTCGATTTGCTTCAAGTAGGCAGGTCCAACTTCCTTCTACAATATTTACAAGAAACATGTATTAAACTAATGTAAATTGAGTCGACCAAGTAAATTGCTATTACCTTCGTCTCTTGAATGAGTTTCACGATTGGATCATCCTTCTTTTCCTCCCTTCGCTGCTCTGATGATGATGATTTCACCGGTGGTCCTAGTCTTGCTCCCAACTTCTGCAGAAAATGAAATGTACATTTGGTCAATTATAAACATTTAAAATATCATAAACGCAAAATTATGAATCTGTCCTAGTCCTAACTAACCTTTTCAGGGCTCCCAACCTTATCTGAATACTCAGGTTTCCTTTTAGAGGATGATCTATACTCACGATCAGAATCGTAATATCTTCCACTGCTACTGCTACTGCGATGAGAATCACGATCCCTGTCTCGGTCTCTCTCCCGATCACGTTCCCGGTCTCTATCTCTTTCCCTTTCTCTCCAACGTTCTTCATCCTCACGATCTCTTTCGCGATCTCGTTCTCGATCCCTTTCCCGATCTCTCTCACGATCGCGAGCCTCTTGAGCAAGTAAATGATTATTTTGCAACACTTCCATATTAAAATGAGGAGCAGGAGCTGGAATCGGGAGAGAAGGTTGAACTTCGTAGAAGGCTAAGTTTTCAATGGGCCTTCCAGGAATGAACATATTGTGATCTTGAAGCATTTGAAGTGGATGCTGTTGATACATTTGACCAAAATCTGGGAAAGGGCCAGCAGGAGGACCAGGATAAAATTGCCCAGGGCCAGGTGCAGGAATGTGATTCAGTAAAGGGGCACCGGGCGGAGGCATCATATTCATATTCCAATTCTGCTGTTGTGGAGGAATATTGGGTCCAAAACCAAAGCCAGGTTGACCTGGACCTGGCAAAAAATTTGGATTTTGATTGGGTTGTGGGAAAATCCCTTCTTGCAATTGACCCCAGTTCGGGTTCATGTTCATACCAGGAAGTATCTGTGGCTGTTGCTGAAAATGTGGAATATTTCCAAAATCTGGTCTAGGACCAGGACCTGGAAATTGCATTTGCATGTTTGGCTGTGGGGGCATCATTGGACGTTGTTGCTGATTTTGAAATGGTCTCATTTGATTACAATCTGGTCGTGGCAATAACTGCTGCAAAGGTGGACCCTGGTGTTGTTGGCCAGGCTGACCCATTCTATTCGGCCCAGGACCAAACGAATTATTGTTTTTATTGTTAGGTTTGAAGGGGGTACGGATAGGCTGTTGTTGTTGCTGGTTAGGTTGTTGTGGAGCTCCACTTCCATTCACAATGACAGTTAAGGCAGAAGAGCCAGGTACATTGGGAGGAGGACCAACTTGTTGATTTTGGCCAGAATCACCGATATTTTGTGGCATTGCCTGAGGAACAAACGACTGTTGTGGTTGTGGAATCGGTCCATTCTGGTTTCCCAATGGGGTTGGCCCTTGCCCTTGACCATTTTGTTGGTTTTGAATCAGATGCCCATTCTGAGGTCCGTTTGCCTCCATGTTTTCCACTGGTGGTAACCTCGGTTGTGGTTGCATGAAATTATTCATTGGATGAGGTGCGCCTTGTGGACCTTGAGGACGCATGTGTCTCTGAGGATTTCTTGGACCTTGCATTCGCATCCTCATTGGCATTCGATTCCCAACTCCCATAGGTTGAGTAAAATCAGTAAAAATTTGTTGTTCAGGGAATTGGTAGACAGGAACTTGGTTTGGATCATCCATTCGATTCATTCGAGGTGCAAATTGTGGACGAAAAAATCTGGGATCTTGACCTTGACCTGGGCCGAAGATACCCGGGCCTTGAGGTCCTCCTTGCCTTGGGAAGAAAGGACGCTGCTGGTTCCCATTAAATCGGTTTGGATTTTGATTGAAATGCATTTGTCCTGGGCCCATTTGACGCATTTGCATTTGACCTCTGTGTCTTGGGCCTTGTCCTTGTATACCATTGAAATTTCGAACGTTGTTTCGGTGACCTATTACGAACATTTAAATTACAAGATTACAACCTGAAACGTTCATTCGCCTATCGCCTTCATAATTCATAAATACTAAATTACCTAATGTTTGGATTGGGTTGCCCATCAAACTGTTTCTTTGACCTTTGGCATTTCCTTGGCCGGCCCCATGTCCATGCTCTTGTCCAAATAACTCTTGCCTTTCATTCTTGAATCTGGACCGATGACTTTTCTCACTGTCTTCGTCATCGGCATCGGGAAAATCACTTTCAGATTCCTCTTGAGATGGATTTAAATCCAAGGAATCACAGTGCTGTGATTGAGATCCAATTTCATTGACTTGTTCTGCGGCAAGAACTCCAGCACTCGTGGAGTCTGCAAGCTCTGTTTTCTTATCTAATAAAACCCCAGCACGAACTTTTACTGGAGCTACATTTGCCTTGTGTGCCATGTCTGGAACAAGTTCCAACTCATCCACATCTTCTCCAAGGGCTAAGTCCAACACATCTTCATCCCTAAAATTGGTATAAAAGCAAATAGCATTAGTTAGGTGCCATATTAAGAAATTGAAGTTAATTGAGTATTACTACTTACTCGAATTCGGCATAATGGTGATTTGCATACATCTCATTGTCGTTTCCCCCATCCGCCGAGTACATCCTTGACTTTCTATTCCCAGAGGCAGACTGTTGACCTCCCTGCAAAGGAAAATCAAAACACAGAATGGGTCAATAAAACAATTCAAATCAAAGCAATTCTATGTGTTACAATAATTAATTATGAAATCTTGATTCATCAAGATCAACGAATTCAAATAAAAAATGGAAATACCTCTTCGTCTTCAGATCCCTCAGCGAGGAGATCATCTTCATCAATATCTTGTTGAAACACTGCTTCTTCATCCTCTGACCCTTCCAATTCCAAATCCATGATAAAAATTCACAAACTCACTGACTGTAATAGCGTAATTCTAAAAGCCCAAGCTAACTAAAAAATCTGTATTTATTTTATCGAGACTCTTTACAACCCTTGCCTTGTCAATTTCATTACTGTATCGAATAGACCACGGCCACGGCGGGATTATGACCGTGGTTATTAATGAAATGCACTTTAATTATGAATTAGTATTTATTTTAATTTAAACTAAAACAAATCGACGACTCTTTTTATATTGAGTTTGATTCAAGAGTGGGAAAGTGGAATGGGTGGGAGAACACGTACGCTACGCAGTTCAGGCCAATAGAACCTTTTCTTCGTATCCCTCCAACGGAGTAACAATTCTTAAACATTTTCTACGCCAGAGTCCTGCACTGCACTGGGTACGTCAAGAACGGTTTCAGATTTGCGGATTCGCAATCACAATCACTATTACGACCCAGGCGTCTTGTCTTGACTTGTGAGTGAGTCTATCATAAATGCACTTTGTGTCGTTTGACCAAAGAACAGTAAAAAATAGAAATATCGGTAAAAGAACTAAATTCCACCAATAATTCACGCACATTATCGGGTTTGAGAATTTTAACGTGTACAATGAATAGGTTTCTCAGAATTACAGAGCAAATTTTTAAATTTTTGTATGAGTACGATGAAAACTAATGAGTTAATTACTAAATCAGCCAAAAATTTAGTAGTAGGCCATTTGCGTCATTACATAATGCATAATCAATTAAGAAATGATCTGCCTGCCATGAGTAATTTTGCACAGCAATCCCACTCAACTTATAATTAATCAACTTCGATAATGTTCTTTGTGAACTACGGTCAAAGATTAAAAATTACTGAGCAAATTACATCAAGTGAATCTTATTTAAATAGTTCTTGCAAAATGTTTGATAAAAGTTTAAGGTCCGGAGAATTTGTTCATGAAGAAGCCGTCCATACTTTACACGTTTCAAAAGTTGCATATCGCAACTGTGAATCTCACTAGTCGCCAGTCGCGTATGAACACTAATGCTGCTGGGACAAGAAGTTCTTCCATGATAATGCTTTCGGCAATGGCTAGAATGCGAGGTCATGTTGTAAAGAAGTGTTTAATTATTTGATCTTTAAATATCAACATCCGTTATTGCTGTCCATTGCAGATTTCGTACGAGGTATGACCGCATTTTATATTCCTGACATTCTAAAAACATGTTGTCTGTTATTGAGACTCAGCAAAAATGCGTTTCAAATCATTTCAGCTATGCCAAGCCAATGTGTTGCTATTTGCATCTCATCATTTTTCTTATAATCATGTTATTCGCACTCGCTCATAAAATGAACAGAGAGACTGACTGCTGACTGGTTAATGCTATTTAGGTAGGTCAGTGTCAACCAAATTCACATTCAATTCCACTTTTGCGAAACGCTAAGGCTACTTTCCATATGGGAAGTTCTGACTTCTCACTGAGAGTTGCAAATCCAAAACATCGACCCTTGCAAAACTTCTTAGAATTGGGTCATACTATCCGGCGTTTCTCTTGTATTATTGCTCATGTTTCAATTCTATAGAATTTGTCGTTGAGTCAACAAAATTGTTTTTCTCTCGATAACTAAAGGCAAGTATCTACCAGTTCTCATTCCTACCCTGGGGTTACATCCATTTTTTGTATCAACCTGATCGGAGCTGATTGACTCCGTCTTGAACTGTTATAATCAATCTTTGATTCTGAGATAATCATCTGAAAATGATTCCAAGCATTTTCAAATTACTCGGATTTATACTGTTTACCGTTCTACCTGTTCTAGGTAATATTTCAGTACAAGACATAGATTACAGAGTTATAATTTAAATTAGCTTGCTTTAAAAACGGTTATTTCATATTTTAGTGGATTCATCGTCAAATGTTAAAGCGGAAGAAGTTTTGAGGCGTGTTCCGAGACGATCTGGTTAGTTTTTGAATATTTTTTTAATTTTTGCACTTTAAATGTGATTTAATTTTTACAGACCACTCTCCTAACTTGATGAATGGAATTGATTTGAGTGATCCAGAATTCATACCAGATCACCGTCATGGAAAACGAAGGGTTAAAAAGGGTAAATGAGAATAAAGTGTTAGTATGTTGAGTTTCTTAAATCAGTGTTTTATTTGCAGTCCTTCAGATGGATGGTCCGTATGAAAATCCATATTATGGATTTGGGATAACGGGTCCAACGATTCCACGTACAAAAAGATTTGTATTATTTCCAGTGCAAGCTCTCAGATTTTTACTTGGCCCTGGAAACAGTGGTGGTGAGTTCAATTGGCAGTTAGAATTTCAGTTTCAATTTATGCACTCTATAAATTATGAAATTTTTAGATGGTACAGCTCTAGTCCCAGACCCAGATCCAAAGGATGATCAGCCCCAAAAAACTTCTACCTCATCAGTCCGTAAAGGAAATCCAGTTCACAACTCAATTGTTAAAATGAAAGCAGAAAATCCGTTCAATGTCTCGGCATTTGAGCTGAACGTTTTCCACAAAACCATAATTTCAGCATTGGGCTCGTTTTGTCCAGAAGTCAAGACAGAGAGTTCCATCATGATGTCAAGTGTACAAGATTCCGTGTCAGGGAAAGTCAGAGCACTCAGGGATAAATTTCCACCTGCACATTATATCAATTCAGCTTCATTAATTCAAAAGCTCCAACAATGCTCTGAGGAATTTGGAACTAGAAGACGCCGACGAAAGTCGTCGGAATCAAATCCAAATCCACAGGGGCAGCCACCAACTACTACTCTGGATCCTATCCATCAATATTTTGAAAAGGAAGGTCAAAGGTTGAGACGATTGACTCAGCTGGATGTAGTCCCATCTCCTCTGAATATTTATCACTTGGGAAAAAATAATTTTGCAAATATTGGGCAAACAATGTGGGAAACGGCTAACTCATGCAGAACGAATTGAAGTGCAGAAAATTACAGAAGTTTTATTTGTGGTGATTGAATCTGAACGAGATGGAGTTAAGCCGACAGTTCATCAACAAGAAATGACAGAATTGATTGATTCAACCAGGGCTTGTTACATGGAGGGAAACTCCAATTACATAGATGCATTGGTTGGGCAGAATTAATTAGGCTAAACCAATTTTATTCATAAAAAATGCTATTGATTATGTAATAGCAAAATATTGATTTTAAATGGGTACTTTAAATAGACCTATCAAACCAAACCAATTCTGTCTTCTGTTTTTTTTTAATTTAGATGGGAAGTTCGTGAAAGATGATAAAATATTTTCCTGTAGATTGTAAATACTATCAATTGACCAGTATTAGATGACAGTTTTATTTAAAAGTCTTTTGAGAAGTTATACTCAACCATCAGCGTTTGTTGAGGTCATGCATTGCCTTGTTATTGAAATTTTTTAAGAAAAAGCCAATTCCAATTCAATTCCCCAAAACGACAGCGACAACAAGTATTTCAATGTCGCAGTTTCAATATTTGGTAAGCAAAATCAACTGATATTTTTTTCATACATGTGGATATGAATTACATATGGAGGAAAGTCCAAACAAAATTATAAATGCATCTTGCATTACGTTAATGGGCTGGCTTCCCCTTAATGGTAGGGAAGAAACGTCAGTTAGCATTAGCATGTAAATATTTTATATTATAATATGTTTGTTTGTTTTTCTATTATTGCCTTGGCTTGATCAACGTTGTTCTATAATTTGTTCTACTAAAATTAGCTAATTAGATGTATTTGGCAGATGACATGTTAGAGAATCCATTGCAATATTTGATGTCCTAATCCCTGCATTAATTCTAATTTACCATCAATTTTTTAACAACATAAAATTGGAAGAACTAGCTCCAAAGGGTTTGTTCATTCTTCGAGGGGCTTAGTCGAAATTACCAATGCTCACAATCCTTATAAAATTGAGGGGCTTAACCCAGCATTGGGAATTTATTATGAACTACTAAGGAATAATTTACTAAAGACGGTATTTTCTTTATTTCATCAGTGTATCGATTCCCAAGCAGCTTCTAATAAGAACTTAAAAAGTATTACATTCGGATCCAGTCCTTACTATAGCTCAACATTCGGGTTTGTTTTCAAATTGCCAACACATTACAATCATATTCTGGTTCTGTTGTTCTCTGGTCAACATGATATCTAAATTTTCACTTCAAGTTTTCAAGTTGGTATTTTTAACAGGTGCTTATGCGTTTTGGATGTTTCCTGTCAAATTATGCATTCATAAAAAAACTAAACGCCCATGGTTTATGCCCTATCCTCCAACCCACTTCAGATTCAAGTGTTTCAGACTATTACTCCAGTTCAATGTTTGGGGAAGAATTTTAACATCGCTCTTTACTCTTGGTTTTATGCTTGGAGTAGAAATAGAAACATGGGAATTTCTAGGATGCAGTTTCACCGTGATAGCTCAAAGTGGTTTTGCATATATAATGCAAAAGTGCGCCAAGATTTACAGAGAATTTATCCCTGCGGTAAATGGTTTGGTGATTTTCAACGCCAAACTTGCACGATATTTCAGGGTGCCAGAAGTAACTGAAAAACGTGGCAGCCTTGACTTTTACTATATACTGCTCTTAATGTTGTTTCTAATTTATTGTTGGCTAGTACCAGTTATCCTGGTATATTTACTAAAGCTTGAACCTAAAATTATTGAATTGTCGATTGGTTTCCTTGAGTTATTTTCATTTCCACGTTTCCAATTGGAGTGTACCTTTTTCGTCATTGCTTCCTATATTGCCATTTTTGATGGCTACTGTCTCGTTGGCTTAATGATGACTGTAAGGTATCTAGACTTTTATTAATGGATGGCTGGAGCTTCATGTCTGGTAAGTGTCTTAATTTAGACCCATATTTAATTTTACTGACTTGCTTACATTTGTTTTCTTCCCGTTCAAGGAACCCACGACTAAAGTGGAGCGTTTCGCGAAAGATCCAAATGGTCAAACTTTATCGCGCTCACCAAATTCAACATTCAATCGTTGATCAACTTTACCGAATGTTTTCCGGAACTGTTTACATGCTTTGTTGTGGATTGCTCATAACAGGTACAGTGATACTGATCACACTCCATCATTTATTTGGCGCTTTTGTTACAATGTTCTTCCTTCTCGTGATGCTCATATTAATTACCTATGCAAAAGTTGGCATAAACATGTTATCCAACACCACGATTGCATCGAAAAGATTTAAAGATTCTATTACAAACACTGGAGGTTGGAAGAAATACAATAAACGTTTGGCACTGTCGTGTCCGCCTTTGTATTGGAACACAGGGATATTTGGAAAGACGACTAATGCAACGTTTATACTTCTTTTGGACAAGGTTTTTTTAGCAGGCGTAGCTAATTTATTGTTTTACTCTCGTCAGAAAGGCTAGTATTCATTTTTGAGTTAAGTCCTCAGGTATGTGACCAATTTGACCAACAGCCTGGACTTAATGTTTCGCTGTATTCAGTTTTCGTGTATCAAACCAAACCCTTGTGTTTGTCATGTTCCTTTAATTTAGATGGCAATTCGTGAAACATTGTAAAATATTTTCCTGTAAGTTATAAATAGAGTCATCTGGCTAGTATTAGATATTTGAAAATCTTTGGATAAAACATACGTACGCAAGCAAAACTGAAATGCAATATAATTCGAAATGTAATTTGGGGATAAATTTAGTTGGTAAGAGTATGCAATAAAAAAGGGGTTGTTCAGTTCAAAGTTCATGCATTAGCATAATATTGATTTTTATTTAAAAAGGTAGCTTCAATGATTAAACCTAAACTACTGAACTGAACATGTCAGCACGTATTTTAAAATAGAATTTCTCAAGATAGCTCGCCATTTTAAGTCTGCCCTGGATGTTTTTTTTATAAAGCGTGGACATAAATTATGCAAAGAGAGATGATCAGACAAAATTCTAAATGGATTTTCCATTAGGTTTCAGAGGTTTGGTTGCTCGTTGGTAATGATAGGAAAGTCCAGTAAATTTATACATAACTCCAAATGACATTTTGCTTTCACTTTTGTTTCCTTGATCTATACTTGTATGCGACTTATTCTATAAAATTAACTAATCAGATGTATTTGGCTGAAGAAGTGAGATGGCTATCATCCTTGATGCTGGACAATAAATTGTACAATTTATTTACCACGGTTTATTAATTTTAATTAACAACCACACAAAATTACTTGTTATTCGCTCGCTACAATGTTTTAGTTTATCTGTTTAGCTTCTCGTTTATGCATTTTTTAAGAGGAATTAACCAAAGCCAATGTTCACTAATAGCATTGAATTTTCAATACAATAAATAATTTGCTCAGGATAATGGATAGTTCTTTTCTCTCGCAATTGATTTCATCGTAGTTTCAATTTCACCTCAACTTCTAAACAACTTAAAAGTTTTCCGTCGGGTTATATTTTTTGAACGCAAAATTTTAACTTTCAAAGTTCTAGTACTACATTACATCTTCTTGTTCTAGTTCTGTGTATCTGAAACCATCATGATATCAAAATTCTCACTCAAGGTATACAAGTTGGTATTTTTCATAGCTGCTCATGTGTTTTGGCTGCTTCCTGTCAAATTATACATTTGTAAAAAAACTAAACGCCCATGGTTTATGCCTTATCCTCCACTGCATTTCAGATTGAAATGTTTTAGAATTTTACTTCAATTCAATGTTTGGGGAAGAATTTTGACATCAATCTACGCTATTGGTTTTTTGACTGGAGTAAAGTTGGAAACATGGGAATTTCTAGGATGCAGTTTCACCGTGATAGCTCAAAGTGGTTTTGCATATATAATGCAAAAGTGTGACAAGGTTTACCTAGAATTTGTACCGGTGGCAAATGGTTTGATCATTTTCAACGCCAAGCTTGCACGTTATTTCAAGATCCCAGAAGTAACTGAAAAACGTGGCAGCCTTGACATTTACTACGTTCTGCTCTTAATGTTGTTTGTAAATTATTGCTGGCTAGTCCCATTAATCACGATATATGTTCTACAACTTGGACCTCAAATTATTGAATTAACGATTGGTTTCCTGGAATTATTCTTAATGCCACGATTACAATGTCAGTGTATTTTCTTCGTCATTGCATCTTACATTGCAATTTTTGATGGCTTTTGTTCTCCTTGCTTTAATGATGACTCTAGGCTATCTAAATTTTATCAATGGTTGGCTGGAGCTCCATGTGTGGTAAATATCTTAATTTAGAACCATGGTTAATTTTACTAAACTTTTTTTATATGTGCTTGTTTCTCTATTCCAGGAAGCCGAGTCTCAGGTGGAACGTTTTGCGGAAGATTCGAATGGTCAAACTTTATCGCGCTCACCAAATTCAGCATTCAATTGTTGATCATCTTTATCGAACGTTTTCTGGAACTATTTACATGCTTTGTTGTGCATTGCTCATAACTGGAGTGGTGATACAGATAATTTTGTATCAGTTATTTGGACCTTTTATTTCAACCTTCTTCTTTCTCGTCATGATCATATTCATTATCTTTGCAAAAGTTGGAATAAACATGTTAGCCTACACCACGGTTGCATCTAAAAGGTTTCAAGATTCTATTACAAATACTGGTGGGTGGAAGAAATACAATAAACGCTTGGCACTGTCGTGTCCGCCCTTATATTGGAACACCGGGATATTTGGAAAGACAACTAATGCAACGTTTGTATTTATTTTGGATAAGGTCATTTTAGCAGGAGTCGCTAATCTATTATTTTATTGTCGTCAGCACCATTAAATTTAATTTTCCGTTCTAGATTTGCGATCAACTTGCGTTGTTTGTTACAGTGTTTTGGATTTAATTGATAATCTATGAATTTTTTTAAAAAACTATTAACCAAAGACAACCACTATCAAAGACCTTTTTCACTTTTAAACTAGAGTGCTTTATTTTAGCATTTATTATTAAAATGTTTTAGCTCGTACGGAGAAAGTTTTCTGGCAATTGAACGTTTCGACATAGTAAAATATAAATGATTACTTCAAAGAATATTTCAAGGACTTAGAGCTTGAGAAATATTTTCTTTAGTTTTAGCGCAGTCTCTCCTGAACGTGAAGGTTTTCTTAGAAATTATTCTGTTCTCCAACATCATGATTTCCAAATTCTCTCTCAAAGTGTACAAGTGGATGTATTTAATTAGCG
>WJEZ01001231.1:0-18819 GCA_009869925.1 Thalassaphorura encarpata | reverse complement strand
ATCCTTCGTTCATCTCCGCCACTTGTGACTATTTTCTTTGTTTTCTGACCTCTGACGTTTATTCTCGATCAATATCAATTTATATTTGTTTTTCTTAAGAATTCGAAAATGACAAGCACGACGGAAATTCCCTATTCAAAGCTGAACGCAATCGCCTCTGGACATGATCTCGCTGCTCCACAGGAGAATTTAGTGAAAGAAAGTGGATCAGAAGCGCTGGAGCCACAGGGTGAAAATTTGCCTTCGATTGTCCTAGCAAAGCAATCCGAAGAACAATTTTCTCCACTGACTCAAGTCGAGGCACCTGCATTTGCGGAAGTCTCTCCAGTCCCATTGGAAAAAATTATTGTGGAAGAGAAAAGTCTAGACCAATCAAGCCCAATCATTGGAGCAGAGGTTGTGACAGAATTTCCAGAAGAGGAATTAAATGTGAAGGCAGTCACGTCCAAACATCTATTGGATGAAATTCCCATCGCGAAGGCCAGAACTGCAAGTTTTTACTTGAATGAAATTTCCATCGCGGAGGAACAAATCAGCCAGAAGATGGACAAAGTCATGAAGAAATACAAAGATTCTGATCCTCAGGCTTCGTCAGCCTTTTCTCGAGNAGAAGATGGACAAAGCCAAGAAAAAATGCAAAGATGTTGACCTCGAAGTCTTATCTCGAGCAGCAACACTCATGTCAGAAATTGAAAAATTTAAATCCATTTCCGAAACGAATATAATGAGTGTAAGTTCAAAACGCATTCACTTTTTAAATTTTGTCTAAGGATATTTTTTGAAATTCTAATTACAAATTTGAATTTAGGGCTCTCCTGATAAAAATACGACAAATGAGGAGCTGGAGAAGTTGTGGACAGCAATTGTTGAGGAAATGGAAAAGACAAATCAAGCCCTGGACCAACTTCTCGGAATCAAACCCAAAACTGTTTCGATGACTGAAAAATCCAAGATGATGAATCAACCCGAAGATGACGACCCAATTAAGACCTCCGTGACATCACAACGTTCCACTGGGTGCCCTGGCCAAATTTCACAATCTCCATCATCAACTTTGGCTGATGGAAATAATAATGAGAAGGTGACAACCATCATCTATCAACACCAACAACTATCATAATTTATTCTTTAAGATATTGCTTACTTGAGTTGGAAACGTTTAAATAAAATACAAAAATAATGCGTGCTTCCGACTTTAGTTTTATTAATGCTCATGATATTATTGCTGTATTCACATAATGCGTTCAAAATTCTGCAAAAACCTGTTCCGAGTTAATGACACAAAGACAAAATGAAAGACTTGTGTCACGATTGCAAGCAAAAATAAGTTAAGTTAAAAAAATACGTACATTCTGGTAAGTACAGGTATTAGATTACAGTACATAATAATCTTCTGTGACTGGAATGAACGCTCATCTTGTCCACAACTCCTCATGCTCATCACCGCTGTCAAAATCCAGGGGTAAAGTTGATTTTCTCAGTAATGGTAAATCATCCTCTGTTGGAAATGCCATTTCTCGAAGAGGTGTATTGGTCGGGATACTCATCGTCGCCTTTGGCTTATCACTGGTTCCTTGGTCCAAGTCTTGTGCACTTTTGGCAAATTTGAATGTAACATGGCAAATTATACCCAGTAAGCATAGAACGAGACCAATGAAGTTTACAAAGGTCATTTGGTCACCGTTTAGTATCACAGCTAGTACCAGTGTGCATATCTCCTGCAAAAAAGTTGAATTACAATCAATTCAACACGAATACTTCAAAATTGAAGCTTGAACTTGAACATTTAGTCAAAACTACCTTAAATATTCCGACGACAGAAAGAGTAAGACTTGACGTATAAGTGACCAGAAGAAACTCTACAGTCTCCATGAAAAAAGCCAAAAGTGCTCCTATCAAAATAGCATTTACTGTATACATTAAAATCTCCCTGTCTGCATGTGTTTGGAATCCAACACTACTCTCCATCACATTGGGTCCTAAAATATATAAAATAAAAATGTGTCAGTTGCAAACAACTCTTCTGAATTTGTTTCGCCTGCAAAATTATTGTACCTTCAAAAAATTATGGCAAATGGTATTATGGCTACGATCATCCAAGGTTGAACATGATAAATCATATCGATTGGGTTGCTCAGTCCAAGTTTTGACTTTTGAATAATTAATTGTGCAGTACTCCATCGAACTCCACTGAAAACAGATACGAAACAATAAATTAACAAGTTATATTCGAGTTAAACAAAATACTTAAAACAATAAAATCCAACCTTAAAAACGATGCTGCCAGAACCAAGAGGAAGCCTTGGAGGTGGAATTGAGTGGATTTATACGTAAACATTGTAAGCCCTCCAGATATAAGTGCGACAATGAAACAAAGCGACCAATGCTGTAAAAATTAAGTAATTTTAAAATATTAAGAACGAACTGACAGGTGTTACTTCATACCTTCTCCTCAAGTTTGAAGAGGATAGCAAACCCTAGGATAAAAACTATAGCACTGGACTTAGTCATCGTGTACCTGAGGAATAAAAATCAACGGGTTTAGTAAATGAAGGTGCTCCAAATGGAAATAAATAATTCCGTACAATGAAACGGTGACAAATTCCTGACTCCAATTGGACAGGCCAATATCTAATCCTCCAGATATTCCGATTAATGAAAGTCGCTTGAACCAAACATCGCATTCGAGGAGAACTCTGAATTTCTTTGTCCATAATTCGTAAACTAGCCTGACTGTGCTAGCTAGTAAGAATTTAATAACCAAATGGCACAGAACAATTGACAATGGAAATTTGATTTCCTGAAAAATAATACATGCATCAAAATCAAACAATTTGACATTCATTAAGTTATTTGTGATGTGATTTGCATACCTTGAGGAGGTGATTTTGGTAAAAGGTAAGCCCAATGGATAGAAAATAGTAAATCAGAATAACAGCTCCATTTCTGAACATAAGCCACCATAGTGGGCGTACTGACCCCGACGATGAACGTCGGGAAAAGCAGCAGCAACAGCAGTTCCAAAGTCGTCCAAGCATCACATCCCTGATTTAGCTTCGAAATCTAATAAAATTAGAACTGATTGTTACTTAGATTCTCAAAACTAAAGCCAATAAGACAAAGACACTATTAATTTATGAACTCACTTATCTTTGGAATGTATGTACTAAAACACAGTTTTCACACGCCTAAACGAAAATCTGGCCAGGTACTCGTTGTGGCTGACCGTGAACGTGTGTGAAAGAGAAGAGGTACTCTGGATAAATGTCTTTTGACTCATTCGTTCCTTGTTTCTCCCTTACTTAGCTCGGCCTGGACGGTTGTAACCTTAGATTACTGTCAAAACTAAAGCCAATAAGACAAAGACACTATTAATTTATGAACTCACTTATCTTTGGAATGTAATGTACTAATATAGTTTTCACACGCCTAAACGAAAATCTGGCCAGGTACTCGTTGTCGCTGACCGTGAATGTGTGTGAAAGAGAAGAGGTACTCTGGATAAATGTCTTTTGACTCATTCGTTCCTTGTTTCTCCCTTACTTAGCTCGGCCTGGACGGTTGTAACCTTAGATTACTGAGGAAGACACAAAAGATAATTTATCAACTCGTTAGCTAGCAGCAGCGCTTTAATCAAAGAAATAAACTAACCCCAGTGCATTGGCATTATCCGAAATTAAATTGGCTTACCACAACTAATCCACTCCAATTTCCTGTCCGTGGTGGCTTAGGCCATAAGTCTATTTCTGATTCTTGACTGGAAGACTAGAACTGGAGCTGGACTACTGGATGGACGCTGGAAAAAGATGCGTTGCGAGTCCACGTAGCAGATGTTGTCATTAAAACTAATTGCAATTATTAACCTTCTGTCTGTCTGTCTCGCATGCTGCTGCTGCTCCTGGCAAATGTAAATGCAAATGATTCACAATTTGTTAACAACACACAACCAACACCTGTTCGCTTTTGCTGTTGCTGCTCGTTCCAGTTTCACAATCCATTCTTTTTGTTTCCATTTGAAATAGGCAGGACCTCACATGGGATAAAATTTTCAACACGAGGGGCAATCCAAGCGAATCCTCCACAACATTATGGGCATGGGAGGAAGCGGACCATTTTAAAACACTCGGTCTCTCTGTCTAACTTAACCCTAGCAAAGCCTACGGATCATTTTCATTTTTAATATACAAAAAATAAATTGATTGATAAAATAATAGTGTAGTCAGTTCAGTTCAGTAAAGACGGATTTCAACTCATGTCAAAACAATTTTCAAGAGGTAGTGGTGGTATTAGGCGCGGTGGTGGAAACGGCAGCGGTAGCGGTGGAGGAGGAAATCGGCGAGTCCCTCTCTTGGGTACAAGTCCAGAAGAAAAACAAAGGCAAAGTGTATTTGACAGGCTTGGAACAAGAAGGTAAGAAATGTTTAATTTACGTACAGTTGACCTGGTTTGCATATATTGTTTCAATTCCAGAGTAAATGTGATCCCAGTACCGCATTACGGATCAGCATCTGGTGATGGACCAAGCAGGCCCAACAAGAATGTTATTTCCAAGTCAAGCGAGGTAAATCGTGTGTTAATTTGTACCTTGTGTTTAAGAATATTGTCATGTTCGTTTACTTTACAAAAGTATTTTTGTTCTGCACAGAGGAACACAGGAAGACAATCAGATCCAGACAGGGAATCACATGGACGTAGCAAAACTCGAAGTCGGAGTCCAGCGAAACATAGAATGAAGGCTTCAGAATCTTCGACGAGTCCGGCCAAAAAGGTCAGTCTCAAATCTGTTGTCTCTACGTCCCGGAAGGATAGGAATCCAGGAAAAGCTAGTCCATCTGTTCGGCATCATGAATCTTCGAAGCAGCAAACGAAATCAAAATCTCAGAGGGAAAGTGGTTCTTCCTCAAAACACAGGACGAAGGTAGGAGAAAGTAGCACTAAAAGCAAGAAAATTAGCTCGGGGTCTGGACATCAAAAATCGAAACATCACGGCAGATCTCAAAGTCCGTCTGAAAGTTCAGAAGAAACGTCATCTCAGGATGGGGATTCTACTAGCTCAACGAGTAACTCATCCAGTTCCTCTGGATCCGATGGGTCAACTAGTAGTAGTTCTGAAGATGGATCTTCAGACACTGACAGCTCTGTTCCTAGCATTAAGCTCAAACCTGTAAAGAAGGCTAAAGTTGTCAAGAAGAAAAAGCCAAAGAATAAAATGCCAGAATCCAGGGAAAGGGAAAGGTCAAAGAAAGAATCCGAGGCTCAAAGGAAAAAACTCAGGCCAGAATCAATTTCTTCACCTCAAGTAAAATCTCATTCAACTGGAGGGAGACGAAATTCTCCAGAAAGTAGGGGAAATACAAAAGATCGAGATTTTGTTGACAAGCGTTCCGCAGGATTATCGAAAAGTGGACGAGCAGACAGAGACAGAGTGGGGCATCATTTCTCAAAAACTGGTGAATCAGGGTCTGGACATGGTGAAAGGCATGTGTCATCTTCACGCTCCGATCGATATGAAGAACCTAGCCGAAAGAGGCAAATGTCTGGAGATAATTATGATAGTCCTAATAAGAAAAGTCGAGTTGCAACTCCACCTGATCGGTTAAAAAATGCTAGAAGAACTCGTTCTCCAAGCCCACCGTCTAGAATTTCGGATTCGCATATGATGTCCAGTGGAAAACGAGAAAGAAGCCCTTTGCTGCCAAGGCCGAGGTAAATGTTGAATAATTATGCTTTCCGAAAACTGGAAACGTATTGTAAAGGAATTATATGATTTTTTCTTGATATTAGAATTGCAAGCCCTTTGACCAAGCGACCTCTTCTAGAAGACCCTCGTCGTGGAGATCTTAGGAGAGACGTAAAGCCTCGCTATGCCGGCAGTCCGGTACCTCTGATGAAACCTAAGGAAGATGAACGAGAGAGAGACAGACCATTTCAGCCATCCTATGGGAATACATTTGGCTCACCAAGTGAGGCAATAGAATAAAATTATTTCTGGAAGCATTTCTAATTTTATGAATTTTTAATATACCAGATTTCAATCGAGATGAAAGACAACAAAGGGAGAGATATGCTCCGTCCAGAGGAGAGCATCCTGGTCCAAGGGAAAGACTTCTTCCGTCCCCGAAAGATAGAAGAATTCCAGGCTTAAGGGATGTAGAGCCAATTGGAAGACGTGCTCCTTTGTTGCCATTTCCATCCGATGTTCGACCATCGTATCAATATCAGAATACTGGAATGGGGCGGTAAGTTTGTTAATTTTCTTCCTTGTTTCTAATAGAATAAATTGTATTAAACCATTTTCCTTATAGGGCATCTGGTTCGTCAAATTTTCGAAAACACAGCCCGATGATCGTGAAGACAAAGGAAGCATTAATTGAAAAATATGACGAGAGTCGACAATCCCGAGTTGACATGTGGGTTGATGAAACTCTTCGCGGAGGATCATCTTTAAAAAGATCTCCAACACCACCTATTGCAAATCCAAAGGATGAACTTGACCGAGTAAGTCCTGGATCAAATAGAGAAAAGCGAAGGTCAGCAAGTTTTGGAAGTGCAAAGGATGATGCGGATATACTGAGTGATTTTAGTGATGATGCTGATGATATTCTGACCAAGGAAGTGTGTAGTGCTCCAAAAGAAATCAAAAGTGACAATATCGGCTGCAGTAAAAGGAAATCCGAAGATATCAATGAACATGATATGGATTCTGATGTGGTCAAAGTTACGAGTTCAAATCTTCATGAAAACTTGTCTCAAGGAAAGGTGGAATCGGTGAAAGGTCAAGCCAACTTAACTGCCAGTATTCAAAGCCAAAGTCAGACTGATGATGACTTGTTGGAAGGGATGGATTTTGAAGAGATTTCAGATGAAGAATTAGGGGAAGCTGAGCATAAAGTTGGGATTGTGGATGCACTTGGTGTAGACTGGTCAAGTCTAGTCTGCCGAGATAAAACAGGGAAAGTTGGAAATGAAAATATTGCTACAAATGGTGATACAGATGCTGCCACAGCGAAAAGAAAACTGAAAGATAAATATTCGGGTGCAAGTATATTTAGAGATGTGGGTCTATGCAGAGACTTGGTAGGGGATGAATTGTTCGAAAAAGTTTTTGGGCAGATACAAGAAATGGAGGAACGAAATGAAGTTCCATGATGAGGATAGAACAACAAGGGAAGAGTTGGAAAATCCAAGCTGGAGGCGAAGACGTTTGGAACGAAAACATCTGTTGGAGGATGTGGGAATTGGACCTTATAACAGGGTCTTGTCTGGTCGCAGAGATTTGGCTTGCAGGTTTGTATTCATTTTTGCCTTAATTTTGAACCTTTGGTTCAGCAATGTATTTATCTGTATTTTCTAGGCGATATTTGCTGGGTATGATTCCTAAAAGTTTGGCTTCAATGGACATGCTTCATCAAACCGCAGCACCAAAATCTCAACTGGAGGCAGATTATATCAGATCCCTCCAACCGAAGGCGACTCTTGCTTAACACGGATTATTCTAATCCATTTCGGCTACGTTGTTCAATGTTAATAGTAGAAGCTAATGCTCAAAATTGGATTTGTTCATTTAGCTAATTTTCAGTTAATGATCTCGGGGGTTAGACTAAAAGATGTTAAATTTATCATAATTTTCTATACGAATTATGTTTGTCCAAAATAAAAGGTAATAAGTTATTGTTTTTCTTAAAATTCATGAGTAGACTAGTTTTTCTTTATTCGGTAACATTAATTTTCTCTCTAATCTAGACATCTAACTCTACACATGTAAAACTGGAGGAGGAAAACTCCTTAAGAAATGAGTATGGGTTTAAATAATTTAAAAGTGTCCATTCAAGACATACTATGGCAGGGAGAATCCCTACAATACAATGTAGTAATAATATTTGATAAAAATGAAAGGAAGACAACATTGATGATTAACCATCGCTTAAATTATTATTAGAACTAATTTTCCCATTGACCAGTCCATTTGGTAGTGATTCATTGATTTCATATTTGGTCCGCTCATCTTTGACAATTTCAATTTTTTCTTGAGCTTCACGCTTTCTTAATTCACGCCTTTGAAGTACAGGGATTAAAAAGAGCATGAGTCCACTGAACGCAAACATAGCACCGGCTAACCAGAATCCTGGGCGATAGTCATTAAATTCATCGAAAAGTTTTCCTGCAAAAATAAAAATCATACATCAGAGGTCCAACGACATAATTCGAGGTGACATGACGTACCCACGATAGGTGGTCCAATAACGCTTGCTGCTCCTGTGAATAGGAGTAAAAGACCAAAAGCATTTGTGAGTTTGTCCAAGCCTACTAGGTCAACTAAAATCACAGAAGTGAGACTGACGTAAACTCCAACCGTGGCTCCGAAAGTTGCAGCGCAGATCCGAAGCCAGAATAAATCCGTCGTATGGGAACTTAATCCCGTGGCTAAATCAACAAAAACATGTTATGTCATTTCTTGTGGTTGTGGCGCAAATAAGCTTTGGCAGATTTTTCCCGAAAGCCAAAATATGCTTTTGGCCATAGCCACGCGCAAATTGTAGCGTAAAGGTGACACTTGTAATGCACTTCATAGTAATAAATCTAAAGCGCGTGTGAGGAGCAAGTGTCAATTGTCAAAGCAAAACAGAAGTACAAGGCTGTTTTTGGATCCAGCTAAGGACAGGACAGGAATTTGGCTACATAGTCAGATACGCTGTCCAGATTATCCTGTGACCTTCCGCCTTGCCCTGTCCATGCCAATTATCTCATTTTTCTGGTACGGTGTGGCAAGTCTAAACCGGATTCTTTCTTAATGGTTCTTACAGGGAGTTAAAAGTCAGTTTATTTTCCCTTTCACAACTGCTTAATGGTTTAAATGTGCAACGTTATGCTATTTTTAAATACGAAAGCCATGAACATGATTGAAATGTCAAGCTTCTCGCTTTACTGGCTTTTGTCCAAAATGACCTGACCCGAGAATAATGACTTTAGGCACTGTACGTACATTTGTGAAGTTCGGCAGAGGACAAATGGAACTGTGCCAGAAGGGCAAACTAATCATACTTCGTCTGCCAGCTGGGATTTTCCTTTCAATTTTCCTACTACTTGTTTAAACTCAGTTGGTAATTCAATTACAAGCCTACCGAATCAACACATTTCGTCATTTTCCGTTTTTAATGATGCATTCATCATTTCTTCGTATTTTCCTCCTTCTCGCTGAGCTAATAATAATGTTGTCTGACTAGCTTTGAGATAAGGGCAAAGGAGAAGTTTTGCAATATTTACTTGCACTCAGCTGGTTATTCGATAGAAGCGAAGCGTAGAAAGGCAAGGCAAAATTGCTTTCACTCACCGAGTCCACAAATGGCTAAGCAAATGTTATACAAATACAAACGATTCATCCATTTCTTGTCACTCAAATAGCCCAAAACAACTCGACTCAGAGTATTAGAAATTCCAATGATGGAGAGGAGGAACCCAGCTGAGGCTTTATCATTCACTGGATTCTTGGCATCCCCAATCGCCATGTCCTAAGAAAAGATGAACCAAAACGCAACAAACACATTAGTAAATATCCAAAAATAAAGTTTCTACTTCCGTGTCTTTCAACTTTATGCCTTAAAAATATAAACAGGCATGACCGGTCATTACGTATACATCCTACGTGAAGACTTTGGCCACTCAATACGCTTTATTTTTAGCTACACGCAATAGTAAACGACGAGAGTAGTTGAATAAACTATACTATTGACCTTACGGCCAACAGAGATAGCGATAAGGCGAAACTAAATTAAAGTGCATCCGATTTAGATTGGCTTTTATGGGCAGTAAGTATACTTTCACTCGAGGAGCGAAAGTGCACTCATGCAACTTTATTTCATTAACTCAGTCAAAATACCGACGATTCAATTAAATTTCATACGGAGACGGCAAACATGAATCATGGATTTCAAGTGGTTTTCCCGAGTGTCTCAAATTACTGAAATGTAAGTAATATGAACCGCATGCACTTGAGTTAATGGGATAACCACTTGCTGACTTTACGGAAAATGACTCGAGTGGAAAATATGTGACTGGTTTATGTGTGACCTTTGCCTTACATTAAAATTAATTAAACTCAAGTGCATCTCACATGCAAAAGCTTTGGCGGGACGAGACTCAACTCAAGAGGATTGGAAATCTAGGCCCTTTATTTGGAAAATTGGAGCACATCTGATGCAACTTACCACAATATAAATGTAAGGAACGTTGTAGCCCAAACTGGTGAAGAAGTTGGAGACAGCAAAGTATAAAAAGACTGGATTTTTTAGAATAGAAAAATCCATCATTGTGTCCATGACAGTGTTAAACTCAGGGGAGCAAGGAATGAAACCACAAAATTTTCTACTTTTCGTAGCCAATGCTTCATTCGAATCATCTGGTGTACGAGCCATTCTTTCCGTCAGGGATTCATCCTTGTCTGGGCGTTTGACTGGGATATTATTCAAGTTTGCCATGCTCCCAGAATAAAATATATCTTTCCGTTGCATGATTAACCCAGTAGAAGTTTGATTTGTCCAGCATACTGCTTTTACGACGATTTCGACTTGTTGGTCCATCAAACAAAACTTCAGAACCGAATTTCAAAGAGTGTCTTGCGGTTTGTCGGGTGCTGTAATTGAATTTGTGAAGTGAGTCCATACTTCCGATTCCGACAGGGAGGACCGGATGAGAGCAAGACATGGTCAGAGTGTCCTTTCCACGCTAAATGCAGAAATTGAGAATTAATTGAATTATTTGTCTGATGAAATTGAGGTCGGGGTTAAATAGGACTTACACTCGACAAAAACCTCGAAGCATGACCACGGATGTTGGGAACAGACATAATTTCACCAGGCTCTTCTAGGCTTTCATCCGCATTCGCTTGTAATGATTGAGAATCCGAGTTAGTATTCAACAGGGGTTCGGCAGATGCTTCCACGTCTAAAAAAGATGATTATGAAATTCTGTATTGCGCATTTTCTCCACAGGAATTTAATTTTCAAAGGTCCAAACATTATTTTCAAAACTTAATTTAATTCAGGGCACACTGGTGTACTCCACTGTCGGTGGTGAAAGTCTAATTTAAACTCAAGTCTTCTTAAGAAAAGCAAAGGAAAGGAAAAGTGTGCCGGTAGGGAAAATTAATTTATCGATCTAGTTTCATTTGCAGCAGGCAGAAATTTCAAGTGGTTTCCTTTGCTTACGAGTCGGAGATGATTCCACAATGTCGATGTCTGGTATGGACACTACAGACTTTGCCGTTCCATTTCCAGGTCCATTTCCTTTCTCTGCATCTTGTTCTTCCACAGTTTCAGCCAAGGGACGAAACAATTGCACTAAACACGGCACAACTCAAAAGAATAGCAGCTGCTATCAAAAGTGCACCTCTCCATTCATAGATGCGAATCTAACGTAAAATCAACCATCAATTTCCAATTTAGCTCAGTGCTATAATTCCATTAGTTATTCCCCCTAGCTCCAGCTGCCTGAATGAAAAGTAATCGAATCCTCACTCACCAAGTACTCTGTGAGCGGAGCCAAGACAAAGGTTCCAAATCCAGAGCCACAAACTGCAATCCCAGTGGCAAATGCTCTGCGTTTCTCAAAGTAACAAGTGACACTCACGATTGCAGGGTGGCAAATGCTCTGCGTTTCTCAAAGTAACAAGTGACACTCACGATTGCAGGAAGATAAATCATTCCTAGTCCAATCCCTTGACATAAAAAGTACACATTTTATTCAACCCAATTCCATTACTTTTGCACCAGTTCCATAACTCAGTCCGCCAATCCTTTCCTTTCCCTTCCATGAAATCTTGTCCTGATCTTTACTAAAGGCTACAAGGGAAAGTGCAGCTTGCGAGGAGCTTTTTAAATTCAAGTGCTATATCTATAAGGTCAAAGGTAGTTGGGAGCATATTTAGGAGCAGCAAATTTACTTTCCTTGTTAGCTCTGCAAAATTGATGTTTTGTTACACAATGAGAAAGACCTGGGCAAAAAGGCTGCTGGTCGATTCAATTCTATCTCAGATCTCTAGTTCGTAGCTGTACAACTTTTTCATGTGGAAGAAGGAAGAGCTTGGAAGAAAATCGATTTTAGTTTTCTATACTGTTTATTCAATAAAAAGTTTTTCTGACGTAGGACATACGGACAAATTGATAACATGAAATACGTGCCTTTGCCTTGTAGTCAGATTTTAAACCTGGTAGCCCCTTGTAGTCAGTAAGATTTTGATTATTTGCCTAAGGATTACATTGGCAAATTTGCCTTGCACAAAAGTTTTGCAAGGGAAGACAAACTTAGGAGAAAATGAGATCGAGAAGAATTAGAGTCAAAAATTGACATATTGCTTGGGGAGAGTTTGAGAAAGAAAAACAAGATTAGAAATGGAGACCCTGCTAATAAAGTTTTGCAAGGGAAGACAAACTTTGGAGAAAATGAGATCGAGAAGAATTAGAGTCAAAAATTGACATATTGCTTGGGGAGAGTTTGAGAAAGAAAAACAAGATTAGAAAAGGAGACCCTGCTAAATTTTAAATTAAATTTAAACGTTAAGCCCAGAACCCCAGGACCCGGGCCCAGTTGTTCATTGCGGCGAAACTGGAAGGAGAGGAAGAATGATAGGCGGACGTAGTCGTGGAATTTTCTGGAAGCTGGGAAGAAAACATTTTAAATTAGATTTTACCTCCTACGAGACCAATAGACAAGTAGAGAAATGTCACACTTTCGGCAAAAAAACTGATGCCAAAGCCAAGAGCAGCTGTGTTGTTCATTGTAGCGAAACTGGAAGGAGAGGAAGAATGATAGGCGGACGTAGTCGTGGAATATTCTGGAAGCTAGGAAGAAAACATTTTAAATTAGATTTTACCTCCTACGAGACCAATAGACAAGTAGAGAAATGTCACACTTTCGGCAAAAAAACTGATGCCAAAGCCAAGAGCAGCTGTGACGCTCCCAGCAATTGAAACTGCTCTACAACCATACTTATTCACTAATGCACTTGAAATTGGCCCTGGAATTTGAAATGAAAACAAAAATACTTGAAACATTGTGACAACAGGAGAAAGAAATGTTCTTCCTTTGGCTGCCAACTTTTTTGCAAACCAGCCGCAACCTTGTCCTTGTGATAGTTATTGAACTCAAAATAAAATTTTCTCAAACCAAATGGATTAGCAGCATACCTGATGCGTATGTTATGCCTGTCATGATAGAAACGATCCATGATGTAGCGCTTTTAGTTCCTTTCAGATCCGCAGAAATCTCAACGAAAAATAGACCAAATGTGTAGGCCACACCGTCGGCTAAGATCAAAAGAAAATATATTGAAAGAAGGCCTTGATTTATTAACCATTTGCTATTGCCATTTGGCCCTATTCATCTCATCTTTTATTTTTGGCAACCTCAATAAAAAAGAAATAAAAATATCACTAACCTATAACGTGTATCATAAAAGATGCAAACACGACGACCCATCCCCACCCTCCGTCTGGTGGCTTTGGTAAGTTTTTGGATTTTTTGGTTTCTACGTGCATTGTATATAAAAATTGGCGAGATCCAAAAAGTTAATCAAAATAAATAAAATGGGGAAGTTTGGGATTGGGTTCAAAACAAAGGGAGAAAAATCTAGGCTGGCTAGACTAGAAGCAATCCTTGTAGCAGCGTTGATGCTGATCCTGCGATTTGGTCATTCAGCCAGGAAGAATGATAAAATTATTAAGACTGCTGCAACTGGAAGGCCGAGTTACGAAGATAAAGGGACAACAAGGACAAGCAGGGTTGGATTCTTATTCTTCCGTCGCGGCAAAGGAAGAAATTTGTAGAATAATTAGTCTTGGTGTATGAATCAGAGTTTGCGGATCCAGATCTCCCCCACATTGGCATCCTCTCCTGGACCGTCACTATCTATATGAACGATAATAAATTAAACACAACTCTTTCCTTGCTTATTTTTTGCAAAAGTGCATAAGCTTGCAAAAAAATACACACCAGCTAAGAAGAAGCTGTTTGTTCTTCTTCCTTCAGTCAAAAAACTTATAAACAAGAGTGTCTATTTTTAGTTAGTTATCTTCTTTTGCTCTTAAGAAACGTTCCCAAGATGACAAAAGTGTAGCTAATGTACTTATGGAGCAAAACTAATGATTATCAGCCTAACTTCTCGTGTTGTGTCTGGAATCCAGTGTGGTCGGTCATGCCGTTTACTTTGGTCTCTCGGCGTCTAGAATGTAATGTGGTAACTAACACTCAACTCACCGGCCGACACTTCAAGTACCACGAACTTATAGTCCCAAAAATTGTCAAAGCCGCATAAGATAATGACGAATCTATCTAAAGTCTGAACGTTGACGGAACTTTACCTTTAATCAAAAATGTCACTTGGCAAGTCAGTGAGCGAGTGCAATGCATCAAATTCAATTGAATTGAACAATTCAGATTAGATAAAAATAAATCGTCAGCCTGAGCACGAGCACTTTTACAATAATCTGCAGGTCCCAAAACCCAAACCACAGCACAGTGATCAAAGCTAATCGTCGTCTCGTATTGCCCTTCCTTGTCCACTCTAAAATTATGCAGAAACAATTGCAGTTCAATGCAATGAGTACGGCACTCGTAGTCTGAAATTAATCGACACATATGACAGGACAATTGCCTCAGCACTTGAACCTACAAACGACCGAATTTTTACTGAACAAATAAGTTGATTTGAGTAAATCCTATATAATTGAACAATATTTTTCTGTTATCAGTGCCTTTTAATACCCTATTTGTTCTCCATGTGCTTGTTCTGCTCCTGTACTTCCTGCTTGCTTGTGTCATACACTATACACTCACGGGCAAACTACGGGCCATGCAATTGCAATACGCTATGATGACCCTTGTCAACGTCACAAATAATAACAGGATAATTTTTGACAAAAAATAAGCTGACTAATGTCAAAAAAACAAGTCATGGTTAAAAACAATGAGTAGGTCATATTATTCTGCATTAGATTGGATTTGCCATGCCATACTGAATGGAAAGAAATGGGCAAGACTATGAGTAATCGCCAAATACCCACCGGGATAGACGCAGTGCACGGCTGGAGAAGCAGCAGGATAGCAAAAGTAAATCCATGGAGAAGGAAACCTAACACACGTTATTATGACTTATGGCATGACTATGTCTGTCTATGGCTACAATTTCTTCATTAATTCGCAAAGCAAAGCAAAAGTCAAGGTTTTTCGAGGTCGAATTCCAATAGCACATGAAGGAAGACTCGGGCTTAGACTGAGCTAAGCTTTCAGTCCCATAAGGAATACAAATTTCACAGGATTGTAGGGTACGTGCCTGGCTGAACCAATTCGGACTCGGACTAACTCAGACTGAAATTATACTGCTCTCCAATTTCAATGCAAATACAATGTCGTCGTACTTCGTACTACTAATATATTCTGCATTTGAGTAGATTTCACTTTACCCTAAAAGCAGTTCTACGTTTTGCATGGTTGCTTGATAAAGAATACATAAAAATTGCATGTGCGTTGATCTGCGTGGAAAATTTCTTTATGACATCAACGCGTCAATACGTGCAAAAATTAGTGAGACACATTAGAATTTAATTTCACTGTTTCGCAGTTTTTTGCAAAATTACCCCAGTCCTAGGAGAATTGGCAAAAGACGAAAGATGTGTAGATCCTTATAAAAAATATTAGCATGCAAATGAAACGCATAAAATCTTCCCACCTACCTACTTGCCTGTTTACATGGATAGACAGACATGCAATTTATATTCACTTGCGGATTCCTCAACTCAACTCAACTCAATTCCACTCTCTACTTGGGTTTCATCGATCTTTGGACTTTTGCTTCCGATTCTGATCTAGGGCAGCACGCGGGTGGATTGGACGGAAGACTTGTGGAGTGCAACTCAGAACCTCAGTGAGAAAGTTCAAAGTCCCATTTTCCTTGTACAGGACTACGATGTAGTGTAAGTTCCATGCCCGTGAATTTCTTTAAGGCGAGACTTTGCTTTGCTCGTGTAAGCTTATCTAATGCTAGGTGCATGAGAGTATGATTTTATTTCTGAATCTAATCCTGATATTCAGGGCACGTCACTTAATTTATGGTCTGCATTATTTTATGACTTAATTGCACGAAATTTCTATATATGCAATGTTTTTTCCAGACACGAGACGATTTGCGAAAGAAATTGAAAAGAAAAGTTGCAAGCGAGAGGGAAAAGCTTTGATTTATGTAAAAAAGTCACTCACCTTTCGATGATTCTTCGTACAGTCGCTGACCGCCTTCGTCTTGAATTGAATTTTCTCACTTGATATTGATAAAATTTGAAAAGCCTAACATTTACTCCACACCACACTGCGTTGCGTTGCGTTGCGTTTCCCACTCTCAACCCTAGATGACTAAATTATAATCGTAAAAATTGTTTATATGATTGTTCTAAGCGTCTCTCTCTGAGAGAATTCCGCTGCACTGCTGGAAGCGGAGCGGAATGAATTCCTACACTTGGTTGACTAAGACAAATGACTAATTGTGGGCTCAATTCTAAGGATTTATTTGTTAATCTGCAAATTGTAGTATTTGTGGTTGAATGGAGAGATGATCCTATCTCTGCCATATCGAAGCTGCAGCTGATCCCAAAACTCCGTGGGTACATTCCCATTTATTTCCTTCGGAGAAGGAGGGGAGTTTCGTTGGAACGACTCAGACTGGCGCATGTGCTCCCATCAATAATCACCTCCAACATTTTGCGAATTCTCATTCTATTCTTTCTTCTTCTTGCAAATCTAGGCTTTCTCTTTCTCTGCGGTGGATTCACACATTTGCTTTTCTCCTATTTTGCAAAATCAGGCAGGTTCAGCTACACGTGTCAGGACAGGACTCAGTGTCCCTTGGTGCCATATCATGCTAATTACAAAAGTGTCGTACTCATGGATTTCCCTCAACAGAACCTTATTCCCCAACCTCATAATATTCTGCGTGTATTGATCTTAAACCAAACAAAGTCGTGTAAACTTAACCTATCCACGTAACGTAAACAATGTCAGGTAGTTACTTTGTAAGTAAGGTAATTTTCCATGCCAGACACAAATGCTAAAGTTACGACGTTACAAAGGTAGTTTTCCTCCGTGGCTCTAAAAATGCATTAACTGATTAAGCGTCTATCACCTGCTACGTGTGCTCAAGCCTTCATTTCTCACGATAATTACGCTCTAAAATTGTTTATTTATAGTTTCTTGAATTCTTAACTTTTATGGTTAAAGAAGAAACTGAAGAGGTGAGGCAGCACACATATTTAGTCTAGAATATTAAAACACATCATGCTATAGCTTGTCTACACGATAATGCGATATGAGCGCTAATTGTGGAAAAATAACAGAATGTGTTGAACATACAGATCAAATGTGCGGTTGTAATTTTTCATGATGTTTGAATTTCATGCTGAAAGTCAAAAATTTCTCAAACAGCCAAATGCCTAAAGTAAAGGATCTAAGTATCACGAAACTAAATATTGACTCAGCCCATTTATATGCTAGCCTTGTTCTTTTAAATTGGCTACGGGGTCCATCATTAATATTTTAATTTAAAATTGTGAAATTACGTTTATAAGTTTAGTAACTACAAATGAAACATCAAATTCAACGGAAATCATGTCCTCAAGGTTTGGGTCTTGAAGTACTTGGTTCTTTAAAATGTCCAGTTTAGCTTTCACCTGGATGAAAGTACTCGAATCTATAATTGCTCAGACACGCCTAGCCTTACAATGCAAAGAACTTAGCCGGGTATTAAAACAGTTTCGCCAGAGGTCTTAATGAGGACCATGGCATATGGTAATATGAATTAATGAGTGAATACAACATCAATCTTCTACTGGTTTAGAAAACTGACAGCCACGGCACAAACACACACACTGTATATGTGCATGGACGGATTTGGAGTGTTTACGTTGGGTCTGTCCGACTATTCCATCCAGGGCATAACATGACGCTAAACCCGACAAGGGACTATAGGCTAGCCTTCATTTTCCATCCAATGCGACAGAGTTGTGCATAAAATATCAGCATAAAGTAGCAATAGCATTAACTGAAGATAATCCCACCGTGAAAACCTTTCACTGGGCATACTGCTTGCTGCATTGCATTGAATTGAATACCCGCAAACCGGGGGTTGTGGGAGCTTAGGCGAATTTGTTTGGGTCTACCATTTCTCCAGCCGGGTTTTCTGGGGCAGGTGAGTTGAAGACTCATTTCTTCAGTGGACGTCTAGTCGTCATGTCATGCATGCCTCATTATTCAGTGCTCCACACAGTCAAAAAAATTAAGAGAAAGTGAGACTCAAGAAAATTATCTCAACACTACACTATTATAGCGCAATAGACTAAAATGAGATTAGTTTCTGCTTGAAATATCTAAATAAATTAAATCCAATCTGAAGTGAAAGTGGAGAAAGTAATCATGGGGAACTTAAGAATCAATCTAAGAACAATTTTCCTTTCAGCAACAGTGTCCATTTTAATTTTCTACTCTATCATCACTCTCATCTCGAGTGACATACGCGGAGTTGAGGTAATTCTCTTTCCTTTCTATTTCTGTTGATAGAAATAATTAAATTTGCATTTTGATTACTTTCCTTTCATTGTGTGAAGACAAGCTTAGGATCGACTCGATTGAGTTGCTATTATGTCGGGCGTAGTAGTGTCATTCGTTTTTCTTCACAAAATAAGTTGGAAACTCAATTTTCCATTGGATTAGTTAACCAATGGGGTGTAAATGCCTTGGCGCGATGACTAGCTTAAGGATCAATCCCTTTCTTGCAAAACCTTT